>JAGKTI010036844.1:0-11005 GCA_018397915.1 Birgus latro
CACTTTCGAACATTTTTTTTTTTTACTTTTTATTATCGACATAGTCGCATTAACAACATAGAAAAGGATACTGAGGTGTAACGTGCAGAATAAATCGCTAAGAAATGTTAAGAAACTTCCAATGACACATAAAACGCGAAGTAATTTGTCAGTTTTCCCCTTCTCAGTACGATATATTTCGATTTATCTCGTACCCCAGAGAACCCGGGGATCTCATTTTATTCTTGTTATCTCTGTCGATTTTATTCAGCTTGGGATATTTCCAAAATGGAGACGTCATAGCTTTAATAAACCCATGGCCATGCAGTCTGTCTATCTCTTTGTGTCAAACTATTATGTATGTCTGTCTTTAATAATCCATTCATTTATTTGTAGGCTTCTCGTCCAGACAATTGTGTTATAATGTGAGGAATAAACCTCAGCCACTCCTCGGATCTAGCGTAATACTTGCAATGGCCTTGTGTCCCGGGATATTGAGTGGGTAACCTGCGGGCAAATTCCTGGAGTCTGCTGAAGTGTGGCAACCGACCCGGTTTAGGTTAGGATAAGAGTTAAACTATTCGTTGACTTTTTGCCGGGATATACACCGAGAACAGTTAGAAGAGAATCATGTGGATTGTTTGTGAGCTACGACCCGAGCGTCACCCACGGCTCAGCGACCCGCTTTAGTGACGAATAGCATATAGACATGGGGATTATGCAACCCGCTTCAGGCTGAATGGCCTATTGAACAACGTGGCCTGCCACCTTTACCTTTTACTACTCAGACGTTGTTATATGGATCACTCAAAATTACCACCCAATGTAGTTAACAATTTTGTGGGTTACAAGAAACTATTTGGTTTGTTATATTAGGAAAATTCACGTGAAGGTGGAAGTACATCTTCAGTTGATGGTGCAGCGTTACACAGTGGGATTAGGAAGATGATTTCCTTTTGACCCTTTGATATGTGAGCTGGAGGAAGGGCAGCCTGATAGCGGAGGACAAGGCGACCTGGTGCAATTCGTTTGTGACTTCCCTTTCCGAGATTAAGGCGTTTGGTTATAAACTGGTAGACATATATGATCAGATAGACGGACATACAGATAGTTATGATTACACAAAGGGTTTACAGTAAAGCTGAGTACCAGACAAAAAGTATTGATCGAGAGGGTCTGCTGTCTGGATTAAAGATCCCGGAATCTGATGTTAATACGTCGCTCTAATGATCATACTTTACTATTAAAGTAACATACGGTTCATGATTTTCAATTGTAATACTGATCATCGGATAATAAGCCAACACAATATTAAAAAGAACCATTCAGCAGGCAGCGTGGGACGCCGAGTGTCGTGTGTGTAAACCCCGTAGCTTGCTGATCATAGTTGCCAAGTTAACTGCTCTGGCTAGATCTAGGAGCGTTTTCTGACATTTAGCGACATTTTTTTTCTTCTAGCAATATTATATCTATCGGTATTCTTAAGAGTTTCAAACACTTCTAGTGAAGTTCTAGATAGTCTGAGTAATTTTCTTGTGATTTTCTGAAGATTTCCTTACATAGCGACATTCAAGCAATTTTTGAATAAGTTTAGCGGTATTTCTGAATCTGGATATTGCAACCCTGCCACGGTGGGTGGTGAAGCCAGCGCCGCGCTTGCTGTCGTCCTTTCTCGCTCCAGCCACTGCAGAGAGAGGTAGGGTTACAGAAGTGTTCCAGATTATCGCTGTCTTTGTGTAGGTCTTGGTATCTATTTTCATCTCTTGAGATAATGATGTGCTTGAAAGTGTAAGATACGACAGCCGATAGTAATACGTGGAATAGGAATGGATTTTTGCTGATATATTGAGTACTGTATTGTTAACTGCGTATTTACTAACTTTGGGTGTGACTGGCATACCATGACCTTCGCTTGGAAATAAAGGACCAAGTTGAATCGGTTATTTTTTCGGGTAAACATAAGCCTTATTGAAGCAGTAGAAGCACCTTGCCAAATCATTTAATCGTGATATGTTGTTATATAACGTTTTAGGTAAAGTTTCATGAGATCAGTTTCACCGTTCGTAGCTATGTTATTGATTCGTCAGCGTAATGGAGGAAGGGAGTCTTCTTACCTGAATGTATAAATAAACGTATCCTATCTTAACAATCTGGAATCCAGTTGGGAAAAGTGCACGTTTGAGTACGTTAAGATTCTCCTGTCAAGCCGGAAACAACCGTAGGCACGGCTTAGGCAACGTGATAAATTTCCAGCAGGAAAAGTTATGGAAAATTATTGTATCAACCACTAACAGAATTACGAAATTTTGAACCTTAGTCTCGGTGTTTGACAATTTTACGACACTGGCATTTTTTGTCGCAAATTATATTTTACCCAAACCTAACGTAACCTTCAGGAGTAAAATATAATTTGCGACAAAAATGTCATGGAAGAAAAGTGTCTTAGAATTGTTTAAAATACCGAGAAAATCGATTTAAAAAAATTTGGTAGGGGTTGAAACGATAACAACCAAAAGGTAAACTGATCACTTTGGAAATAGAAAATTACAGAAAAACTGCAGGTATATGACTTGGTGAGGTGGTTCTACTTCCCTAAGTAAAGTGTACATTTATTTTTCGTCATTCACTGCGAAACAAAAATTTGTTGATTACCGTAATGACTTGAAGTGGTTCTACTTCCGTCAGTAAAGCGTACATTTATTTTTCGTCATTCACTGCGAAACAAGAATTTGTTGATTACCGACACATCATCCTTACACATCAAGCACGATTTAATTTGTATTCGAAAATTCAACTTGTTACCAGTTTTGGTTATCGGATTGGCCCAATACCGAAGTTACACTAAAGTTACATAAATTAGAATAATGTACAGACATTTAATGTGTATGAAGCTTTCCACAATTATACGTCGGTAAGCTGTTGTTAATTTTGTGCGTGTTTGGAAGGTGTGGGCTTGGGAAAGCCTGGGTTGCGCAGGCTCAGGGAACCCCGTAGCGCCGCTGTGGGTGATGCCACCCCCCATCCCCCACCTAGATGGATGGGTGTGTTAGTCACTGGCTCACTGCGTCACCATTGCTGCGGCGGCCTCCCTGGGAGGTAGGAGTCTTCCGCTCCGTTCACATACCCTGTTATAAATAGAATCTGCGTTACTTGCAACAGTTCATCCTCGAGATAACTGTAGCTATTGTAAGTGTAGAGGACCGCCGCTTTGTGCAGTTACTTTGATGGGGCAAGTATTTCTGGGTACAAGAAGTAATCTGTGATGAATTCTTGGTTATAATTATAAAATCTTTTGCTCTTATGTGGCCTGTACTGTTTGCCACCGTATCCGTTCTCTGCAAGCAGTACCAAGCACGATTGAATCTCTTCGTCAGATATTTTGTTCCTAGTTTTACTGGTTTTCGGGGTGATCCAATACGTAAGTTACTAAAGTTACTCTGATGTGCAGGCATTCAATATATATGAAGCTTGCCACAATTATACGTCGGTAAGCTGTAATCTGTGCGTGTTGCTGGGAGGGGGTGGGCTTGATAGGGGCGAAACCTAGATTGCGCAGGCGCAGGAAACTCCGTACCCCTCTGGTTAGTGCCACCCCCCACCCAGGTGGATGGGTGCGTCACTCACCATTGCTGAGGCCGCCTCTGGCGGAGGCCTCGGGCGCCAAGTCGATTTTAAGACATCCTTTCACTTATAGAATCCCCGTTACTTGCAATAATTCATTCTTGAAGTACTGAGAACCGCAGACTTGAAAATCTTTGAAGAGGCTAGTATTTTCTGGGTACTAGAGCGAGTTTTTTTTTTTTTTTCACCGTATCCGTGCACTGCAAGTTATAGATTGAAATAATCGTGTGTAACCATATAGTGTGTGTGACAGCTGGTTGTAGCTGTCATTAATTAGTGTTTTTTGTTTCAGAACCTTGATCAAGATGGTAACAGAAACATGTACTGCAGAAGTTACTTTAGTTCTGAAGGTGAGTATTGAAGTTTATAAGGGTAACCTGTGTATATTAAAACTGCATATGAAATGCAACATCAGTGTGCTATACAGTATGTATTGATTTTTTTTTATTAACCCCATCAGTCCTGTTTTTTTTTTTTTTTTCCTGATCTCAGGAAGTTGGTTAATGGCAAAAATTAAAATGTAATTGAAGGGGTTAAGGTATCCTTAAAGTGGCTCTGTAATTGAACCATTATATGTTCTTCAGGCATTTGATTGTTGTCCAGCCAGTGAAGGGAGGCCCATCAGATGAGACAATGTTGGGCATAGCAGGTGAGTTTTATATAGCCTTGGAAATGCATGTGAAGTTGTTAATGCATCAGTACCCCATTGTGTATTTGTTATTTAAGATACTTTTTCTTCCAGTACTCTATACCCAAGTTTCCTTTATTTATTTATTTTACTATTTTTTTTTGAGAATGACCAGTATAAGTTTCAGAGTGGGAGAGGGAGCCTTGTGCAAATATTTAGATGTTTGAATGCTCCACTGCATATTTAATGTTAATACATTTTTCTCTTTCAGAGTGCAAAGGTTTCGCTCATTCTGCATCCAGTCGTCAGAAGCTTTGAGAAGTTGAATTCACGATGAACTGCAGTCGAGTGGCGTCCACGACAAGCTCTGTACACCGTGAAGTGGAAAGGCCTTGCTACACTTCATCCAGGATGCTTAGAGGATGCTAGATTCGTAGGTATTGAGGGTTAAAATTAGAAATAAGTAAAGACGGGCTAGGATTCACAAACAAACTTAAGATCAAATCCAGTTTTATTCCCAAGATTGTTTTTGCTGGAACAAGGTATGGGAGGGCTGAACACCCACCCTTCATGTGCAGCAAAAGATCTTTCCTATAATATGGAACTGATTGAAAGTTTGTATGTGAGTTATAGCCCACACTTTTACCTCCTCCAGTGTTCACTTGTAATGATGGCTTGATGTGCTGCAGGAAAGGGGTGAGGGATTGTGGGCAATGTAATATTAAGGGTTGGAGTTAATTCTGCAGGGCTGGCAGCTGTCATTCCAAGTGGTTAGATGCAATTTTGAGCAGATATGAAAGTCCCCAAGTTTAACTAAATTTAAAGCTTTTATTAAGTCCCAAGTTTTTTAACAAAATTTAAAGCTTGTATTTACCAAACACCAGGTCAGTGTGGTGATTTTTCAAAATTGGCCTCCAACCTTAAATTAATATGTAACAATAATGTTTGTACTGGAGAGGGTTGTATAAGTTGCAGAGCCATCAAACTAATGGCAAGTGGGGATCATTTTAAATGGATCAAGTGTTTCAGTGTGAATTTTTTTTTAGCATAAACAATATATAGTCAGAAATTGATCATTTTTTATTTCAATTTGTATATTTATACATGAGAGTAGATTTCTGGCTTTTTTGATAAACTTGTGCTGTCTCATGAAATATTCAGTATAACTAGGCGGGGGGGGGTCCACGCTTCAGTTATAATGGGTGTTTTTTGTGATGGCCGTGAGTGGTGTACTTTATTATATATACGTATAGTATATATAATATAGTTTGGGTTCAAATGCAGTTCATTTTCAGCTAAATACTGGTAGTACTTGAAATTGACAAAATCTGCCCCTGGTGGTACCTTATATATGCACTAAGCAGTACATATGTTGACCAAAGTAGCTCTTTTAAAACGTTGTACAAGGGAAATGGGCACTTCACCTTATGTATTACTTGCCGTTCAGGTGTAAGTGGTGTGAGGGTTAGTGAAAGTGAGGAGGGGGGGAGGGGAGAAGAATGGTGGTGGCTGTTGGGGAGATGGAGAGTAACAGGCTGGTGTAGGTGGAGGGAGAGTAACAGGCTGGTGTAGGTGGAGGAAGGCAGTGAGCTGATGTTGAGTGCAGATGAGGTAAATGACAAGTGGTTATGGTAAAATTTGAGCTTGTGGATATGGGAGCTGGCAGAGACATTGATGAGAGGAGCAACTGGGATTAATAACCAAGGACTGGTGAAATAGTATGGTAAGATTGTGGACTTGTGGATTTGAGAGCATGCAGACATTGGTGGGAGTAACATCTGGTTAATATTCAAGGACTAGTGATATTGGGTGGTATGGATTGTGGTTTAATTATAAAAGCTGGCTGTAATGGGTTGGTGGAAGTGACTGCTGGTTAATAATTTGGGACTGGTGAAGTAAGTGGTTGGAAAATAATTATAGTGAATTTAAAGCTGTTAGAGTTTGAGCAGGTGGCAATAAGAATTGGCAGAGATGAGTTAATGTGATTGCCAGGGAAACTGGGAGGGCTGTAAATCTACAGTAGGGGAAAAGAGGAGTGGAGAGAGGACTTGAGGTTGGTTGAGACAACCTTTTGGGGATGAGGACTGGGGTGGGGTTTAGTGTGGGTTAGGGCCTGTAATCTCTTGTACCCAAGAAATTTCCAGTAATTTGACCCAAAATATTTAAAATGTGTTTTGACTGCATTTGAACCAGTTTCTCGATGTTGATGAAACTAGGTTTAAGGAACTTCTTTTCCCACCGCCCTAGGTGGCTTGTTTGATTGGTGAATGAATGGTTGTGAACTATCCCTCCATTCCAGAGTAGTCTCTCTTTGGCCACTCTGACATTTCCTCCTACTGCTTTATTATTCTGTTCTTGGCTATCTATAAACGCAGCCCTGCCTCAGAAGCTATGAGAGTCGCACTTCGTGTGTATGCTACATGTCTGAATAGCCACTGAGCATATTCAGTAAGGTAACTTGTACTTGAAATCACTCTGCATGGTGTAGTTTCATGTAAGTTACCTCATCTAAGTTCAGATGCAATTTTAAGATCAGCACATACACAGTGTGGCATGTGTAACTTTTGGTGTGAGTCTTGATTTTATAGTGAGCCCTGAAGTTCAGTTGGATGTCTTCACTGCCTGTGTGGCTGACTGACTGAACCTCTCTCTTTCTCTCTTACTGTCTACCCCAACCCTCTCCCCATCCCCAACCCTTGTATGTTGTCTGAGCTCTGTCTAAGGGAGCAGACACATAACCATTTTAGTCTGTTCTCCATACCCTTCCCTTGAGGGGTGGGAGATCAGAGAACCTTAATAATGTGCTACACCATGAGCATCACTGAAATCCACCAGTCATTTCACAGCACTGAGTTGACAGGTGTAAATTTCAATGATGTTAATTGTAGCAGTTTGATTATGGTGACCTAAATTTCAGTTGAGGGATGGCTCCTATAGGGAGGGCTAGAGCATATGAGAAATGGTGTTGGTGGATAGTGTTCTGTGTATGAGGGATGTATATTGGGATGAAATGGTGTATGGGGAAAGATGAACAGATAGTGTAGAGTATATGTGGAAAGGTGAAAAGGATTAAGTATTTAGGGGAAGTTGTAGGGTTAAAGAAAAGTATATTGAGCAAGATGTATGGATATAGAGTACAGTACATGGAAAGGGGCAGGGATAAAGTTTGTGGTGAAAGATGGTGCAGGTCCAATATTTGGGGAAAGGTTTACAGATAGTTGTGTGTGTGAAAAAGTGTAGGAATAAAGCTAAGTATTTAGGGAATGGTGCAAGGAAAAGGGACAGCACATGGTGAAAGGTGTAGGGATTAAGTAAAACCAAAGTTTGGGGGTCAGGTAGCGAAATGAGGTCTGGAGTAGGGAAGAGGTAGTGTAGTGTATTGAGAAGATTGTAATGATATAATGTAAAATTCAACTGCTAAATTGGGGAAGTGGAAGTAATAGTTACAGGTAGTGCAATAAATTACTGAATTTCTATGCAGTGAGTCCTCATTGTGGCATATTGTATGTTGCTGTATTTTTTATATTTTTCCAAAAAAATCCACAGTAAATTACAAATGATTGCCTGTGAAAGTTGCATTGCACCCTCCCAAGTATACAGAAGTTATCAAAATGTTAGTGATATATTGTAACACATTGCTGACAATGAGGATTCGCTGTAATCTCGACCAAAACCACCGAGATATACACCTTATCTCTGTGGTGTTGGTGGGGAAAAGGGTCACCATAATGAGATAGGCTCAAGACTCAAGCCATCGGTATCAAGAATGAAGACGACGACGCCAGCAGAGCTGCTGAATGTAAATATCCTGTGTAGTGATGCTGGGAATGTAATATTGGTCTTATATGGAGAAACTCATTAAATATGATATATTTTATTGGTTATATATGTATTTTAGGTACACCATATGCTGCATTATCTGTGGGAGTATATGATCAGTTTTGAACACAGCTTTGTACAGGTTGGTATTCAGTATTAACTTGTCTAATATGAATTTGCATTTGCTCTTTAATAAAGTAATTTTATTACACTCGGCAGTTTTTGTGGCAGTTTGATTGTAACTTGTTCAGTTTGTAATGAACACTTCCCAGCATCATACATGGGCAGCACTTACTGTTCAGCATTAACGTAACATTGCTGCTATGTATTTGCATTTGCTTCTAACTAATCATTGTTGGATTGTAATTGTATAATTTTTTTGACATTTGCTCATCTGTTAAACTGTAAGAATTGTTGGATTGGAATTGTATAATTTTTTGGGCATTTGCTCATTTGATAACTGTAGTAAATGTTGGATTGAAATTGTATAATTTGTATAGAACACAATTTGTATTAATTTGCTGCTTGCAGTGCAAAAAGTATTTAGAGTTGCATTTTAATCCAGTTATGAGCACTCAAGCATGGATGGCACAAATTGGATAGATCTTTTGCTTTAAAATTTTGGTTAAAATCACCTTCCATTTGAAAGTACTTAAGTGAATTATTCAGTCTATTTCGGTTATGAATTTAAAATGCATACTGGTTGATTCAATAAACAGGAATTTGTTGCTGTATTTGTCTACCCTAGTGATGCTTGTGAGGTACTCCCATCACCGAGAGGTCTCCGTAAGTAGGCTGGCTGAAGACAGACAAGCCCTAGACAAGTTGGATTAATTGGTAACTTAGACTTAACAGTGAAGGGACTTGGGATAAAGCATGTTAATACATTAAAAAGTTTGAATGGGAGAACAGTGCTAAGTTCTAGATTCATTTTTTTTTCCAAGAGATTTTAAGTTTGTTACAAGAGGGAGGCAGTACGATGTCATGGTGAAATGTTGGTTGAGTCGTGCAAATTCGTGAGTAGGATAGAAAGTGACTAGCCACTTGATGTATGCAATAATTGCAGGTTGGAGTAGGTTGAGGTGTTTGAAGCAGATGGAAGGCAACTGATGATGGCTGTATTAGCTTTGGAGCCTAGTATTAAGTCCTGCAGGTATGTATGGCACATTGTATTTTTAATGGTCTGTCATTATAATCATCCCATGCAAGTGGTATACTGTAATGCAGAAAATCGTTAAGGTGTGATAACGGATAGGTCAAACGAGTGTAACCAAAGTAAAGGGATGCCGTGCAAGTGACAAATCATTTGATAATTTGGGAGGAGGGAGGGAGGGTTGTGGAGGCAGTTAAAATGGGGAAAGCCCCAGGAATTAATGGAGTGTGTGGTGAAATGCTGAAGTATGGGAGGGGGGGGAGAGCAATAGATTGGATGTTGAAGGTGTGCAGATAGGCCTCGGAAGAAGGTAAGTCCTGGAAGATTGGAATTCAGGCATAATTATTCCCCTGCACAAAGGAAAAGGGGAAAAAGTGTGGTACTCATAAGGGCATTTGCCTTCTTAGTGTAATAGGAAAAGTATATGGTAGGATACTTATTGACAGGGAAATAACAGGAATTGGAGAAGAACAGGGAGGTTTTAGGAAGGGAAGAGGTTGTGACCAGATATTCATTCTTAAATATTTAGTGGAAAAGCTTCTAGAGAGGAAAAGAAGTTGTATGCAGCCTTCATGGATATGGAGAAAGCATATGATAGGGTGGATAGACAAGTAATTGTGGAAAGTACTAAGAATATAAGGAGTAGATGGGAAGTTGTTGAAGGCCGTAAAGATTATGTATGAGGGTGAAGGCTGCGTGTGGATGGTGAACTGAGTGAATTTTTCCAAATGAAGGTTGGATAGAAACAAGGATGTGTCATGTCTGGGTGATTGTTCAATCTGTATATGGATGGGGTTATAAAAGAGATACCTTGTAGGGCAGTGGATGTTGGAGCGGCCCTAGTGAGAGGGGGCAGTATTTGGAAACTCCCTGTACTGTTGTTTGCAGATGATACTGTGTTGTTGAGTGAAGATGAAGGGAAGCTGCAAGGCTTGGTAGATGAATTTGGGAGAGTGTGTAAGAAACTGAATCTAAAGGTGAACGTTGGGAAGAGTAACGTGATGGTCTTCGAGAGAAGTGAAATCAGTGAATGTACAGTGAGATTAACGTGATGGTCTTCGAGAGAAGTGAAATCAGTGAATGTACAGTGAGATTGGATGGGGAGGATATGAGTTCATTTAAGTACTTGGGTAGTGTGATGAGTAAGGATGGAAGTTTAGAGGATGAAGTGCTTGAAAGGGTTGCAGCAGGGAAGAAAGGTTGCTGGTTCCTTGAAAGCAGTGATAAGGAACATGGAAGTGAAGAAGCTGCTACATGAAAGTATTGTGAGACCAACTCTAACATATGGAAGTGAAGCTTGGACCCTGTTGGAGGGACAGAAGTCAAGAGTGAGAGCTGTGGAAATGAGTTGTTTGAAAGGAGCATGTGGAGTCACATGAAGAGAGAGACTGACAAATGAGGAAGTGAAGGAGCATTGTGGTGTGGATGTGGATGTGATAGGAAGAACACATTAAGATGGTTTGGCCATGTGGAGAGGATGGAGAGTGAGAGACTGACAAGGAGAGTGTATGTGAGTGAGGTGAAGGGAGGGGGAGACCAAGGATGAGATGGAGTGGGGAGGTATATGAGAGATGAGGGTGTGGGCTGGGAGCAGGGCAGTGAAATGGTGGGGGACAGAGCGACATGGAGGCGATTTGTTTGTGGCCACCCTTGGCGGGATTGAGGCGTCTGCATGGCAATAGATAGGGAGGCGGTATCTCGATCGGTAGAGAGTTGGCTTGCGGTCCCGTGGGACCCAGGCTCGAATCCTCGCTGGTGCAGGGAACAGTTTAAGGATTTGAATTTCATTAAATCAGGCTTTACTG
>JAGKTI010036845.1:121-11005 GCA_018397915.1 Birgus latro
GATCGTCAGTATGGGTTCCGTCAGGGACGCTCCACTGGCGATCTTCTCACCTACCTTTCAGACTCCTGGTCATCCTTCTTTCGGGACTTTGGCGAAAGCTTTGTCATTGCACTTGACATCTCAAAGGCTTTCCTTCGAGTCTGGCATAAATCTTTGATTTCCAAACTGCCCTCCTACGGTTTCTATCTTTCTGTCTGTGCCTTCATCTCTAGCTTCGTTTCTGGTCGTTCTATAGCCGCTGTTGTAGACGGCCATCGTTGTTCTCCTAGGCCGATCAACAGTGGTGTTCCTCAGGGCTCTGTTCTATCACCAACTCTCTTCCTTTTATTCATCAGTGACCTTCTAAGCTGTACATCTAACCCTATCCACTCATATGCTGATGATTCCATCCTTCACCTTTCCATTCGGTTTCCTCAACGTCCATCTCAGCCGTTACTTCAACAAACAAGGGATGAGGCTGTGGCACACCTAATGTCTGACTTGGCTCGTATCTTTGATTGGGATATAGATGTTCTTGTTATTTTTAATGCATCAGAAACTCAGTTCTTACACTTATCAACCCGACAAAATTTTCCTCAGGATTACCCACTAATGTTTAATATTGTCCAGGTCAGTCCTGCATCATCCTTGAATATGCTTTGGGTTTCATTGTCTCGGGATTTGTCTTGGAAAGAACATATTACATCTCTTTTGAAATCTGCTTCCAAGAGATTGTGTGTTTCTAAGCTGACTCTGAACTTTCTTTATCCCTTCACAGTTGTTGACCTTGTACACGGGTTTTATTCGCCCATGTGTGAAGTAGAACTCTCATGTGTGGGGAGGCTCCCCACATGCAACTTTTCTCAATCGGGTGGAGTCAAAGGATTTTGGCTCATTAACTCTCCTCCTCTTACTGATTTCCTTCAACTTCTGTCTCTTCGCCGCACTGTTTCATATTTATCTCTCTTCTATCGCAGCTTCACCGGTCACTGTTCCTCTGAACTGTCTGCTTGCATCCCTCCACCTCTACGACGGGCACGTAGTACCCGTCTAGTAACAAACTCTTATCCCTTTTCTCTCCAACTCTTTAATGCAAGAGTTAACCGTTACTCCCAGTCCTTCATTTATGCAACTCGTCAACTCTGGAACAGTCTTTCTCTGTATTCCCTACTTTCTATGATCTCCAGTCTTTCAAATGCAGTGTGTCCAGGCATCTTGAAGTGAGTGGATCTTGAATTTGGCTCTCTTTTGTATTGTTTTTGCTTTTTCTTGGAAGGAACAGTATGTGGGCCTATGGCCTTTGGTTCCTTCTTCCTTGCATTTAAAAAAAAAAAAAAAATCACTGAGGAACTCAAACCAGTATCTAAATAACACACTGAGCTAAATAACCTTAGCCTAGAAAACAAAAGAAATACTGGTCAGTGGAGGTGAGATCTCCACTGCTACAGTCGATCACCAGGTTGGTGGGAGATTCGGAAATACGCCGATACTGCTGGATACTGGAGATCACTAAGAAGAACTTTATCCGCGTTAGGTATAGCACTCCACGCTCCGTGACTATCGAGAAACGACTAAGGCTCGATGCTGCCCAACACAAGGGCATCGTGGGAAAGGGCGTCGCTTTACTCAACGGTTGAGAGGCGAGCATAAGGGAACGATAATTCACAAAATATCGCTCAGTGGAATGCACTGTCTGTACATAGAGACAGTCACTCACAAGAAGATGATGAAAGTTTTGAAAACTTGATGTAAAGATAAGTACAGGAGCGGACGGGTAAGAGAATGAGTGAAATTCTATGGATTTCAGAATTATTCCATCGTTCCCACAATGTTGATCAATGTCACGTGTTACGATACTGATATTGCGATCTAGGAAGTTCGTGACACTAACCTTAATGGTTCGTCATGACCTCTCAGTCTTTTGTTCTCCTTTATTTTCTGAATCCATAAGTTCTGTTACCATTTAATGTAATTTACAACCCTGTGCATTTGTATTATCACCTGCATCATTCTCCTTCCAGTTTACCTCTGCAGTTAAAGTCTCTGGTTAGGACTAGTCTATTTCTTCTATGCAAGTTTTTCCTAATACATCATTGTCTCTCTAGCTATATCCTCATACTCTTCATCGTTCCATGTTCATGTTTGGGGTGGCATATAAGTCACTCCTATATCCATCTTTCTTCCTTTATCATTTTCTATTTCTGCTGCTAGGCTCCTGCCATATTGTTGCCCATTTTCACCTTTCTTGCCTTTATATTGCTGTCTGTCATTATTAAACCTCCTCTGCCATGTCTACCTTCTCTATCTTTTCTCCATATATTATATCCACGCCAGTTCAGCACCTCTTTTTGTGTCTTCAATTAGACTTCTTTCACTTAAAGTAGGACTGCTGTGTTTTCCTTGGTTACATAATCTGTTAACTGACTTTGGGGGGATTAATCCATCTACTGCTCCCTCAGTTTTATTTTGCGTCCTGTGCCTCTACTTTCTCCGTTGTGATTTGTTTACTTGTTTTTTCTGTGTTCACCCCAGTATACCAAATTAAGACTTTCATGTCTATCCCTTAAAAAAAAAAAAAAAGTTTATACTTCTGTCTGTTCTCTCAGAATTTTTCTTCATTGCTTCAACTATTAAGTTTCTTATTTTCTCTCTTTCTTCCAGGTTTATGTCCTTTCTTAAAATTATTCCATTGAATCTTAACCTATCGTTCAATTTCCCTGTGGAATTCAGCATTCCTTCAACAACTCTGATCGAATAGAACTGTATCTTAAATGGCTTCTCCTTGCTCTTTCGATACTTCAATCTCTTTCTCCCAACCATTGTTATCTGTATCTACTTCCTGGATCAATTCCCTGTTCCCTCTGCCCTCTCCAAATTTCATCTTTATTATCTCCAAACACAATATATTTTTTCTGTCAGTTGTTTCTCTCCCTGTATTTTCTCTCTTCCTTATGATGTTCGCCATATCTACTTTGAAACTTACTTTTTCTTCTGTTTCTTCTCTCCAATTTCTCCTTTTTTTTTTTGTCTGTTCGTACTTTATCTGTGCCAATGTGTTTGAATCTTCACACTTGCTGTAATAGCACATTTTTCAGTTCAGTAACATCATTATCACACACCTGAGCTGGTTTCTGCTGACAGTGGTGATGCAGTGTTTGTGGTTTCTGATGGCTTTGAGGGATTCAAAGATGAAGCCCTACTCAATAAGTTAATCTTAGATGGTGGAGACCATTAACTCTCCACCACCTTGCCTCAGAATTTCTTACCTCAGGCCTATCTCAGGACTCTGTGGTACTTGTTTCTTCCTTCTTGTGCGCTTTTCATAACTTTGTGTTAACCTAACCATTACTATGTGTGTTTCTGGTTCTTACCAAAACAGTATGTATGTCAGTATACATTACTTTGGTGTGTAGTAAATAACTGAAAGTGATACCTAGTTTCGCAATAACAGTGGCGAAATTTGCTTTTATGATAACTAGTGGCTGTGTACAACATTCCCATGGGTACACAGTGCCTCTTCCACAAGTCAGCAGTCAGCCATTTGAGGCAAGAAGGCTGCCCAATGTTTCCATTCGTTGTGGTCATCTCCCTTTCATTCTGTTTCGTGCCTGCAAGGCCATTGAAACACCACTGCTTTTGCCAAATAACAATGCAGGTGCACAATAAATAGTGCAGTGTGCAATATTAAGTGAAGTGGTAGCTTTTTTTTTAGTTTTTATTTATGTATTTATTTTGAAATACTGAAACTCGTGACTTGGAAGTCATGTCTGGCAAGAGTGCAACCTCTAATGGAAAGTGTGTTGCTGCTGAGGGCATCGAGGGCAAGCCTTAAGAGTAAGTTTTTTTTTAGATTTTAGGTTAAGTAGCCTCTGATCCCAATGTATCCCCATTGAACTCATGTTATTTTGACTTTAGATTTTAGGTTAAGTGGCCTCTGATCCCAATGTATCCCCATTGAACTCATGTTATTTTGACTTCCGTATGCTGTATGGTAAATCATTATGCGATGAGTTTTCATTTGACTTAACCCCATTGCATATTGAGGTGTGACTGTATTTAGAGGGTCAAAATTGTCCTGAAAAGAAAATTTGTACTTGCATTCAGGATGCCTGGTACAAATTAGGATAAGTTCCATAGGTTCTATATACAGCTTTCATTATTGCACAATTCC
The DNA here is from genome assembly GCA_018397915.1 of Birgus latro. Classification (NCBI taxonomy): domain Eukaryota; kingdom Metazoa; phylum Arthropoda; class Malacostraca; order Decapoda; family Coenobitidae; genus Birgus; species Birgus latro. The sequence continues at coordinate 4,272 of JAGKTI010036845.1, forward strand.
ATTTTCACACGCCATGTTCGGTACGAATGATAACTGAGGGGTCAGTGTATTGTACCATATTTTTTCTTCCAACATCTTTATTTGCTGCTCTGCATTTTCATTGTATTTTTTCAGTTCTTCCTCGGCAGAATTTTTACCCTCCTTATTTCTGTCTCTTTCACCGTACTGTATGAATGATAACTGAGGGGTCAGTTTACAGTAGGCGCGGAAAGTATTGACGTTTTTTTGCCGACGTCATTCTTTTTCGCGTTAAGTGAAGTAGGGTCAATACTACCCTCCCCTGTGATGCGAAATGAGCTGACGCTTTTTCAACGGGAGCTGGCAACCCTGCTTGATAGGTTTGGCACCACAGGAGCAGGCTCAGTAATGTTTGGGCAGCCACAGGAGGAGGATTGTCTCAGTGTGTGATGCACCACGAGGGCATGTTTTGACTCAAATAACACAGTTATTTGGTTACCTACCACATTCTCATCATGCCTAAAGTAACCACAAGCAAGGACAAACGTGTGGAAGTGATTACTTTATACAAAGCTGGCCACAAACTCCCATTTATTGCAAATCAGATGGTGTTAGACTGAGGACAGTGCAGAGACTGGTGAAGCGGTTCAAGGACAGTGGGGAGGCCATTCCTCCCACTCCACTTCCCAAGCCTGGGAGACCTCGTAAGACAACCTTCAGGACCCGTCAGCTGATCTCAAGGCAAGTTAGCAAGGATCCAAGGCTAACAGCACGGGATTTAAAAGAAAAGAACCCACAGTTGCTGGCAGATGTGTCTGTCAGAAGTGTGCAGCAGCTGTTGCATGACGATCTGGGCTACAGGAGTTTTTGTGCTCGTAAAAAACCACTGCTAACTGCACTTCAGAAGAAAAAGAGAGTAAATTTTTGTAAGAAATATCTTGCCTGGAGTGAGGAGCAATGGAAAACTGTGCTTTGGAGTGATGAGTCAACATTTACTGTCACTGGTACCCCTTCATCACGAGTGTACCGCAAACCAGGCAGTGACCCCCTGGATCCTAAGTACACTTCCAAGTTTGTTAAATACCCAGCCTCACTCATGGCTTGGGGCTGCTTTACATATTATGGTGTTGGTAGGTTGGTAATTCTACCTGCAAATGAAAAAGTGAACCAGAACAATTATTTGGAGCTCTTATGTGATGTTTTAAGTGACTCTTTTGATAAAACCAAGGCAAGAGTATTTATGCAAGATTCTGCCCCTGCACATGTTGCAAAGTCAGTGAAACAGTGGCTAACAGACTGTGAGGTTCCCTTTATTCGAGATTGGCCCGGAAACAGCCCAGATATCAATCCCATTGAGAATTTATGGGCGCACTTTAAGCCAGCTGCGTAGTATGGACACATCATCTTTGCCTAAACTTGAGGCTGCAGTCAAGCAGCTATGGAGCAGTTTTAGTCCGTCTGTTCTACAAAACTGCAGTCTCCCCAGACGCCTTAAGAAGATAATAAAGGTGAAGGGGGATGGCAGTAAATACTAAATTCAATGGTGAGTGTTAATTTAATTGTTTCTCCTTGCTAACCACAAGAATGTTTCCTTTTTTTAAGATGGCATCAACACTTTCCGCGCCTACTGTACTGTGCTATATTTTTTCTTCCAACATCTTTATTTGCTGCTCTGCATTTTCATTGTATTTTTTTCAATTTTTCCTCAGCAGAATTTTTACCCTCCTTATTTCTGTCTCTTTCCTTTAATTTATTTTCTCTGTCACCTATTCTTCTCATGATGTCTGCTTCATTCTTTCCTGTATCACAGAGTACGTTGACTTTTTTCTCCAATGTTTCAGTTCTTGCCAGAATTTCTTGTGCTACACCACTTTTTAATTGCTTCTCCAATCTTTCAGTCCTAGCCAACACATCCTGATTGGAATCTCTCTCATCTTTTTTTTTTTCTTTTTACAACAGAGGAAAAAAAAAATGAATAAAAAAAAATAATAATAATCCATACACCAGATTACTTGTGTCCTCCATTCATAAAATATCTGTAATAGCTGACTTGGGGGGAAACAACTCTGGGGAAGTGAGTTCCAGAGAGATGCAGTTCAGGGAATAAAAGAATTCTGGTAGGCAGAAGTTCTGCAATATAGCTGTGTGACATTCCAGTCATGAGCGCTACCAGATGCCCGTGTATCACGAGGGAATGCATGGCGAGGTGGCACAGTGGATGCAACTTCGTCTGAAAATTTGCCATAAAAGTACAGTATCTGTAAAGCTATGCAAGGGATTCAACATTCCTTCTTGCTTGTAGGGAAGTAGTTTATTTATAATAGCAGGGTTATTAGTAATTCCAACAGCTTTGTTCTGAATTTTGTCTAGCTGTTTTAGTGCAACCTCTCCACATCCATTCCACAAGGGTGAACAGTGTTCAAGCAGAGTGCACATTACTTATAAATTATAGCTAACTGCTCGTCAGTGAAGAAGTTACGGACGCTGTACAATAATCCAAGTTTATTTGAAGTGGTTTTAGCAAGTGATCTGACAAGAGAGGTCCTGCAGAGGGCACAGTTAAGTGAAACACCAAGAATTTCAATACTTTTGGAGATGGGAATATTAGTAGCATTGAAGGTAATATATGAATCTGGCAGTGTCTGTCTATTAGTAAATTGTATATACAGTATTTGGTTTTACTATAATTAAATGAGACAAGGTTATTTTGTCCCCATTCAGTGATCTTAAATAAGTCTTGATTTATGGAGATGGCTGTACTGAGTTGAGAATTAGAGATGTTAAACTTTGTAAATGGGTGTTTGAGTGTGAATGAACTGTGAAGTGTTGAGTCATCTGCATATGAATGGATGGTATTGTGGGTGACAGATAAGAGATCATTAATACGAACTAGGAATAGGGTTGGCGCCAGAACTGATCCTTGTGGCATGCCGGCGTTAATTGAGTGGAAATTAGAACATGCATCATCTACTTTTACTCTTTATTTTTCTGTCACTCAGATATGATGAAAGCAGAGGAACACAGCAAGGGAGTTTAGACAGCAGGGAACAGTGCCACACTCTTAAAAGCTTTTTGAAATATCAAGGGCTACTGCATGATTTTCTCCATGTTGGTCAGTTGATTGATGGATGGTATGAGTCAGGAGATTGAGTATGTTAGTGGGCAAAAACCATATTGTTTATCACTAATTAAGTTGTTGGATTCAAAGTGTTTAACAGTGTGCTTATTAATTACAATTTCAAATACTTTACCAAGAGAAGATGTGATATGTATTGGTCTGTAATCAGAGGGGTCAGAGGAACATTCTTTCTTTGGAATTGGGTGAATATTGGCTCCTTTCCATGAATTAGGGAATGAAGAAGTGCTTATGCATAGTGTGAATAATTTAGCTATAACAGAGGCAAGTTCTGGGGAACACTCTTTCAAAACAATTGGAGATATTCCATCTTGGCCTGGAGTTTTGTTGGTTGGTAAGTTGTCTAGGATGGATTTTACGTATCTAGTCTGTATTTTAAGTGGAACAATTTTGGGAGAGTCAAGTTCAAGTACTGGGATGTCCTGGCTGACTTTCTCTGTGGTAGAATTTCTGGCAAATGTACTGGCAAAGATATTCGCTTTCCCATGTTGGTCATTTGTAATGTTACCATCTGACGTTTTTAGTGTGGGAATGGATGATGACTTGTTAAAGGTATTACTGAAAGAGTTGAGAGTTGACTAGAATATTCTATTCTCATTAGGGTTGTTAAGTAGTTTTGATGCTTGATATTAAAGAAAGTTTGATTTAGCATGATTTGTTACAGCTTTTGCATGGTTTCTAGCAATTTTAAATTGACAGTGATTCAGATGTTTTTGATTTTAAGGAAGAGTTATATGCTAATGACTTCTGGGCCGTTGCTCTGGCACAGTTGCTATCAAACCACTTTGGAGAGTTTGATCTTTTAGTGAACTGTTGACTTGGTATGAATAAATCCATACTAGCTAGTATTAAGTCAATAATATGGCATTGGGTGGAATTGACATCATTAGAGAAGAAAGCATGCCATGGAATGTCAGCAGGATAATTTCTAAATCCATCCCAGTTTGCCCTATCATAGTGCCATCGTGTCACTTTGACAGGTTCAGAATGGGGAGGTTTGGGGGACTGACTAATGAGGCTTCGATAAGATTGTGGTGAGAGGATCCAGGTGGTGACAATACTTCTATCCTTTATTGATCTGGATTATTTGTCAGGAATAAATCATAGAGATGTGCATTATGGTCAGTATTATCTGGTATTCTGGTAGTAGTAGTAGTACTGTAGTTGTTCCCTAGGCAGTCTGGCCGAACAGCCCCGAGTCCCTTAGGAAGGCCATGGCCAAGACCAGGCTTTCCCACAGAGCTCTCAAGGAGTATATGTTGTGTTGTTGGCGTAGGTGATTGTGTGCAATGCAGTCTTCCATGATGTGCTTAATAGTATGGGGTGCCATGTTACATCCTGGGCAGGCATCAGCGACAGTCATCCAGCCTCTTCTGATAAGAGGGCTGGATGATGCCCACATCTCAGCCTGGCCAGGTGGACCCTGTCCTCACGAGGGAGATAGCATTCAGAAGGATATCAGGAGGTCGTGCATGCAGCTGTGTATTGTCCTTAAGTGACTGAATGGAACGGCTTGTGAGTATGAATATGCTTCTGAAAGCTGGTCTGAGGCGGGCAGAGGGGAAGAGATGACAGTATTTATATATGATAATTTGTGCTGGGTGTTGTTTTGATGTTTCTTGGTGTGTGTGGATGTGCTGCCATGTAGTGTAGTGGATGTTGTGGGTTTATGGAGGCTGCAGCGAGAATTTGGGTGCCTCTCATGTCTAGATGATCCTTGACTTTGAGGACTTTGGTTTCTTGGTGTAGGTGGTCTGTAGGTGTAGTAGCTGTGCAGCCTGTGATTATTTTTAGGGCCTTGTTTTGTATGGTCTGAAGAGTGTTATAGTGTGTTTTAGTGAGGTAGGAGCCCAAGCAGGGCTTTCATAATTCATCACTGAATGTATATATTGTTTGTATACTGTGGTGGTGGTTTCTTTGTTGTGTCCAAATGTTGTATGGGCAAGTGACTTCAAGGCATTGAGTCTAGGTGAAGGTTGGATTGAAACAAGGATGTGTCATGTCTCCATGGTTGTTCAATCTGTATATGGATGGGGTTATAAAAGAGATACAAGGTCGGGCAGTGGATGTTGGAGTGGCCCTAGTGAGAGAGGGCAGTGTGTGGAAACTCCCTGTACTGTTGTTTGCAGATGATACTGTGTTGTTGAGTGAAGATGAAGGGGAGCTGCAAGGCTTGGTAGATGAGTTTGGGAGAGTGTGTAAGAAACGGAATATACAGGTGAATGTGGGGAAGAGTAAAGTGATGGTCTTCGAGAGAAGTGAAGCCAGTGAGTGTACAGCGAGATTGGATGGGAAGGATATGGAGAATGTGAGTGAATTTAAGTACTTGGGCAGTGTGATGAGTAAGGATGGTAGTCTGGAGGGGGAAGTGCTCGAAAGGGTACAGCAGGGAAGGAAGGTTGCTGGTTCGTTGAAAGCAGTTATAAGAAACAGGGAGGTGAGCATGGAAGTGAAAAAGTTGTTACATGACAGTATTGTGATACCAACTCTGATATATGGAAGTGAAGCTTGGACCCTGTTGGAAGGACAGAAGTCAAGAGTGAGAGCAGTGGAAATGGGTTACTTGAGAGGAGCATGTGGAGTCACATGGAGAGACAGACTAACAAATGAGGAAGTGAAGGAGCGTTGTGGTGTGGTTGAGGACGTGATAGGAAGTGTTAGGAGAAACACGTTAAGGTGGGTTGGGCATGTGGAGAGGATGGAGAGTGAAAGACTGACGAGGAGAGTGTATGTGAGTGAGGTGGAAGGGGCAAGAGGGAAGGGGAGGCTGAGGATGAGATGGAGGGATGGAGTGGAGAGGTATATGAGAGAGGGGGGTGTGAGTTGGGAGCGTGGTAGTGAAATGGCAGGGGACAGAGTGGCATGGAGGCGATTTATTTGTGGCCACCTCGTTCGTGATTGAGGCATCTGGCAATAGATAGATAGATAGAGTCTAGGTGTTAATTTATTTTTGATGTTTGTGATGTGTTGTTTAAATGACATTGATGTATAGTATGTTACACCAAGGATTTTGTGTGTGTGTGTGTGTGGTAGGGGAGTGTTGTCTATGGTGAGGTGTGGAATGTGACTGTGTTCTGCTGTCCAGTTTGTGAAAAGGGTCACTGTAGATTTGGCTGGGGCTATTTTGAGTCTGTAATCGTTTAGTATGTTGAGGTAAGGTTTGAGGATGTGTGCGGCTGTGTTTGCTTTTTGGTGTGTACATGTAAGTGTTATGTCGTCTGCATAGGAAGCTATGTGTATCTGTGGGGTGTGGGTATGTGATGCATGTATACCTTAAGGAGTGTCGGGGATAGAACAGATCCTTGGGGGACGCCATTTATGAAGTTTCTGATGTTCGAGGATTGACCGGCAATAGTTACATGTGCACATCTGCCTGCGAAGTAGTTTGCCAGCCATCTTTTTGTATTATTATGCATGTCCGTGTTTGAATATTTTGTTTGTGAGAGAGGGCAGTGTTTGGAAACTCCCTGTACTGTTGTTTGCAGATGATACTGTGTTGTTGAGTGAAGACGAAGGGGAGCTGCAAGGCTTGGTAGATGAGTTTGGGAGAGTGTGTAAGAAACGGAATCTAAAGGTGAATGTAGGGAAGAGCAAAGTGATGGTCTTCGAGAGAAGTGAAGCCAGTGAATGTACAGTGAGA
>JAGKTI010036846.1:0-11005 GCA_018397915.1 Birgus latro
AAAAAAAAAATGCCTGTAATCTTAACCAGATACAAACGATTTCATTTAGGTTTGGAAACTTCGACGTAGCTCAAGGATTAACCACATTTCGTATAATAATGACTCTGCTTTTTGCCCTTGCGATTTCAATATTATCTGTATTGTACGAGAGATTTTTTTAAAGTGAAAGGATTACATATTGCCTTCATTAACCGGTATATTACAAGGGTTCCCTAAAATCATCTAGAGATAGGAAAATTATAAAAGTCATCGTACTGTAACGATAAACTGTTTCAATACGAGAGGGGTTTTACACTGTAAATTATTTCACATCGAAGAAGCACGAATAAACTAAGCAAAAGTATGCCATCGTATTGAAAGGGGTTACCTACGTCAACAGGGGAAGAGCTTTCTGTGTCACTCATGTCTTTTTCTTGATGTGCCCTGGGCATATCCTTGTGCTGGTCACTTGTGCTGAAGGTTACTGAGGTTAGTTCCTGCATGGCATGGTTGATTTCTGCATATTGTGGGCTTGTCAACAGCCAGATAAGCCACTGAGTCTCATCCATGCCACGTTCTTGTGTGAGGTCTCCTGTGGATCTGAGGCTTCTCATCAGAAGCTGATCTGTGGACAATCCTGACCCAAACTTGTCTGAACACTGCACCACATGGAGTCCAACTTTGAAAATCTCTGTGGATATTGGCTGTGTGTGTTGTAAGTAAATATTGACAGATTTTGTGTAGAGGCTATGCCCAGCAGCTGCCATGTACGGAGGCATTTCCTGCAAAGCCTGCAGATTAAGTTTCCAGTCAGCTGTTCGTTCTGACCGGATGAAACGAGGCATGATACTGACCATGTCAATATACTGCAGCCATAGCCTTGCCATACGATTGTCTAGTAGTTTCCTTTACCTTGGCAATGAGACACTGGAGTGCCTGGGAATCCTGCACTTCTATCGTCGGGACAACACCGGACAGCAGGTCACTGTACAATTCAGCTGCATCCTTTAGATCACTCTTCAGTTCAGTAGGTCTGCCAGGAGTGTCCTGCTCACTGGGAGAGGCATGGCTCACATGAGGGAGTGGCACATCCAGTGTGGTGGAAGTAGGGATTGTATTCAATGCTGCTGATACAAGGATGTAGCCATGCACTGCTCTCTCATATGCTGTACCAGTCAACATGTGGGGGACGGTGTTGTCGGCATACACCTGATGAGGAACACTCTTCAATCCTGATCAAGGCATGATGTTCCCTATACATCCCAGGAAGCTCATGAGAATTTGGAATCCACCTAACTACAGGATAATCTTCCACAGCTCATTTTCCCATGGCTCATTTTCCACTATAGTCATAGCTTTCCACCAAAGGGGCTGGTCAAACTTTACCATTGCAGTGACACCATAGCAACCTGCTTAGTCACAAATGTCTGAAAGTGTGGAGCATATGCAGATGTTGCCTTGGTTCAAGTCTATCATGGGGAAAAATACAACAGACGCTGGACTAGGATGGGGTCCATCATAATCCTGCATAGCTCCGACCCAAGATGAAAATGTTGAGCAAAGATGCAGAGACATGTCCCAAAGTGTATCAGTGGCTTCCATATGGAAATCCTGGAAATCCATGTATGAAGTGTAGCTCAATGAGTGATTCAACCACGAAGCAGCAAAGATCATGATGTTGTCACGACCCACAGCTGCAATATCTGCAGCAGTCACAGAAATCCGCCAAATCCGAGTGGTAGCTCTCATGGCAGAAGTAACAGCAGCAATGATAAAACCATTCCACAGAATGTGTGTAGCCCATCAATATTGTGTATACTGTGGTCTACATTATCTGTCATGTACTGGATGTAGTAACCAGCGTGAAGCTGGGCACATCTATGCCTTGCTGAACAGCGGCACTTCGTTCAAATTGCTGCACTTCACGGTAAGAGCTGCAGAATCCATGTGCACTGAGGATATCAATAAGGAACCGTGATCCGAAATGGTAACGCAACTGCACCCCTAGCCCTAGCTGCAAAGGGGCTGTAATCACACGAGGTCTGACTGACTGCAAGATAGCTTGCCCTGTGGATGCTACGTTAGTTCTTTCCCACCAAGAACAATCTAAGCAGAGCGCAAAGGTATTCTGGCAGGAAAGAAATGGCCTTATCTATGGAGGACATTTCACTAGCATGGGGGTATGTGTCCTTTGGTTGGTTGATCAATTTCATATCACTTTTCAAGAGCTAACGCTGTCTGGATTATTCGAAGCTTCTCAGCTTGAGAATTATTGTCCTATGGATGGGTGTAGAAATCACCAATTATATTTTATCAGCAGTGTGACGAAAGGTCACCACATTTGCCTTGTTTGGACCTCTGGTATCGTGACTGTGTTTCCAAAGTGTCTTTTGATATTAACCTTCATATGTGGAAAACTGTAAGGTTCTATGTCAGGTGGCAGATTCTGGAGCATTTTTTTTTTTGTCAGTATATGCTCTGTTGTTTGTTCATCGTTGTGTGTGGCAAGATACTCCATCACCTGATTAAATGTCTCAGCCTTCATAGAATCATGTGGTCTTCCTCTCTTTAGACACTTAGAGGATGTAGTATTATCTGTAGTGAACTGGAGTGGGATTTGACGCCTAGTTCTGAAGTTCTTGCTGCAGACGTTGTGATATACAGCATCAGCTGCATGGAGGTCCGAGACAGATTCGATCTAGGCCTTAACTGTTTCAGCCCACGAGTCATTTTGTGTAGAACAAGCCTCCTTTATGGTATTCTGGAAGTTAAACATTCTTACTGGTATGGGTTTTAGGGTGGATGTTTTCCCCTCATGCTTATCAGGTTGTCCGCAGAACAGACATTTGTCTCTGTACCGAAATGATGATCTTAGCGATAGACGTGTTGTTGCAGGAGCCTGAGAGGGATTGTGATCATAGTTCGTCTTCTTAATGGCTGACTGGATGTATTTGGAACAACAGCATGACTGTCTACAGTTAATGTGAAGCCTTTGACCAGGCATGGTGGATGTGTTATCGTGGCAGAGTTCACTCATTTTCGCGATTCCATCATAGCTATTGCCCATGAGACTTGTGATGGGCTCTGCAGAGTCCAGAGTGTTCTCACAAAACATGCAGATATCCATCTTCACTGTAGGCCAGTGTTTCGTCTGAAAAGAAAAAAAAAGAAATGGTAGTTGCTACAACTGTTCTATGATAATTAATTACAACAATACTAGAATAAGAAACAACAATTTATGTTTGTTTCTCCAACTGTCCCACCACCAGCTGCAGTGCAAAAAGTCCATGTGACTTGAAAGTGATTTCTTTTATTAAAAAAAAAAAAAATTTGAACGATACCAGAATAATGTATCGATATTTTTTAAAGAAGACAAATACAGTATATCAAAAGTGGACAGAAGATGCCTATTATGGCCACCTATATGGTTTTTAGGGGAAATAGTGTTGCGATTTATTTTAAAATCGTTACCTCAATCAGATGTAAAAAGCAATATGTTCAATATTTTTTATTTTGGTTGATTTTGGATATGTTGTACTGCATAAAATTTCCAAACTATTTGTATATGTTTCACTACTGTTGCAGCTTGTTTTGGGTTTGGCCAAATTTTAGCATAGATTGAGTGGCCTACTACTGAAACCTGATATATCATTTGGTGCCCGGTGTGACAATGTGGGTGGGTAAGGGTGAATTTTTAACCCGCCGAGTCCCGACCGGTTTTTTACCCAGCCTACCCCAGATCCCGACCAATTTTCGACTTTTTGTTTTTTGGCTGAAACCTTCGCTTTTGGTGAGAAACATCGAAAATTCATAGTGAAATTGCGATCCTGAGGTAAAAAAATGTTGATACAGGTGTCACTCAACCTTACGTTTTCCTTCTTTTTCAGGGTACCTGGCTAAGAAAACGAACTATGGAAGGGTTGACTAATTCAAGCCACTTTAAATTACGTATGTATTTCATTTAGTTGGTACGAATTTATGTGTAGTAAAAGTCTATAAAGGTTTTCACACAATAATATAGGCGTTTATAAGCATTGTTCACTTACCCAAAACCCCAGTATATGGCACCTTCCTTTATGACATTACCACCTCATCACTTCTGTTTGTTTCTACCTGTAGCTTCTTTGTTTCTTTGTCCTTCACCTCAGGAATCACTTTCACCGTGAATTTCGTCATTAGAGAGACAGTGGGGCAACATACCTTTACTGGCTAGGTTACTGCTAACAGGTGAATTGCCCAGTGTGGGGGAGAGGGGGGAAGGGGGGGTTAGGAGTGGCCAGGCAGTATCCCCATTTGACAGCAGATAGAGGAAGGTCTCCCACATATGCCTACCAAAAATCACCCGCAAATGTTGAAAAATGTGCACACAACGGGCCTTGCAATTGCGTGACGTACGGTGCACGTCGTTGGGTCTGTCCGCGGAAAAAAGTTGCGACGTGCATCGTACGTCGATGGGACTCGGCGGGTTATGGCGAGTGTGGGGGTTAGGGTGGGTTAGGGTGTATGGTTAATGTGATGGCTGGTATGGGGGAGTTGGTGGTTTAGGGTAGAGACAGGAAGGGTTTGGACAATTAATAGTTTTCATATATTAACCACCGATCTCCACCAGTATACATTATTTTTCAGTGTTTTATTTCAAGCCTTGACATTTGCGTGGATGTGTAACACATGAAAGGTAATAATCAGACAACGAGAATGAAGGATCTTGACTTAACCCTCGTTTCCCCCCCCCCACTGGAAAGAGCATCTTTTTTGCCGGCTACCAATTTTAAGACTTCCATTTAAACAAAAATGGTATTGGTGTTGTAGAGTGGTACGATCTTGCCCAACCAGGATCTAGCTTCCTACATCCATTTACTAGGCCAGATATAGTCAGTCACCTCTGCCTGTACAATGGTTGTTGTCCACCCACTACCAGTAAGTCAGTCTTCAAACAGTTTTACAAAATTCATTTCACTGTGCAGACAACCCATTATAAACAAAATTTTCTCTTCACCGTTAGTTTCCGGTTGTTTCCATTGCAGATATTTTGATAAGGCAAAACAGTGGCTGGACACAAGAGAACACAGAGACTTGTGTGGGATTTAGATGTTTGATGGGCATTACAGTCACATTCATAGCATGCAACATCATTACCTTTGTTCTTACCTTACCTAATTGTTCTTATCTAAAAGTATCTTTACAGGAAAGAGTCAAGCTCGTACTGTTCCGTGTATTAAACCATTTTTATCAAACATATCCTTAAAATTATGAATAGTTTTAGCACATTCTATTTCATTCGGTAGCGCATTGCACAGATCAATTGCCCTCTTTGGGAAACTGAATTTCCTTACGGTTTTTTCACCTCTCTTGTATGCAGTTTTTTGCAGTGTCTTCTTGCTGATGCCTCCCAATAGGTTATATACTCATTGATGTTTATTTTCTCTTTCCCTGAGATGCATTTAAATAGTGTAATAATATCTCCTCTTTTCCTTCTCTTTTGTAATGTTGGTAGCTTCAGTTCTTCTAGTCTTTCTTCACAGCTTAGATCCTTTAAGCTTGGTACCCATCTTGTAGCGGCCCTTTGTACTTTTTCAATATTATCTATGTGTTTTTTTGAGATGAGGATTGCAGACCATCGATGCATATTTCAGGGTTGGTCTGAAGAATGATGTTACTATCTTTCTTAGCACGTCTTCATTTATATATGTGAATGCTATTCTCATATTAGCAAGCAGTGTATTCATGTTTCGTACCTTCTCATTTATGTGGCCAGCCAGTGATAGTCGGTTACTGATAATCACTCCTAGGTCCTTCTCTTTTTCTGATGTGTTTATAATTGAACATCCTAGCTTATAATCCCAATCCGGTCTTTTTCCACTTTTACCAAACTTAATTACATGGCATTTGTCCACATTGAATTCCATTTGCCATCTATTGCTCCATTCATGAAGCTTAATTCTTTTTGTAGCTTTCTGCAAGAGTCTTCATTTGTAATTCTCCTTTGAATTTTTGCATCATCAGCAAACATATTTAGATAGCTTCCATTTCCAATATTCCTGTCTATATCATTTATATATTCTAAAAACTTAATTACTGCCAGCACTGAGCCCCGTGGTACTATGCTAGTCACTTCCCTCCATGATGAGTAATTTCCCCCTTAGTACTATTCTCATTTCCCGTTTTCCTAGAAAATCCTGCATCCAACACTACAGATTACCTTCGATTCCTCCTTGCTGGTACAGTTTCCATAAAAGTCTTTTTTGTGGTACTCTGTCAAATGCTTTCTTAAAATCTAAGTAGATACTGTCCACCCATCCTTCTCTTTTCTGTAGTATTTCTGCAACTCTGTCATAGCAGTTTAATATTTTGTAACACATGATATTACGTTTCTGAAACCGAACTGTCTTTCTGTTATCTTATTGTATCTTTCCAGATGGTTTACCCATATTTTCTTATTAGTTTTTCTGGTACTTTGCCGACAACATTGGTCAGGGATATTGGTCGGTAGCTGAGTGGATACTGTCTATTTCCTTTCTTGAATTGGGGAACAATGTTGGCTTTCTTTCAAATATCAGGTAGTTTACCTTGACCTAAGGATTTCTTGAATATTAAATATACTGGTCTGCTTAACTCTTCTGCACATTCATGTAGCACCAAACCTGAATTTTCTTCAGGACCATTTGCTTTTTCTTTGTCTAATTTACTCAACTCTTCCTGTACCTCTTGTTCCGATGTTCATATATCTGGTAATATGTGTGGGCATGCATTTTCCCTATCATCCCTCACAAAATTACTTTCTTTTGTAAAAACTGATTGGAAATTTTTGTTAAGAACTTTGCAAATATCTTTTTCTTGGATGTAGGATATCCTTTCATCCGTGATGGATTGTATTTTACTTTTAACTTTGGTTTAGCCTCGAATCTAGGTGTAAAATAGCTTCGGTTGATTACTGTATTTTACCTTTAACTTTGGTTTTGCCTCAAATGCAGGTGTAAAATAGCTTCGGTTGATTACTACTTTTATTTGTAATGTCTTCCTAAAACTGTCTTTGAGCTTCTTTCCTTTCATGGAGCAAGGGCAATAGACTTTAAGTACTCACTGGGATGTTAGATTGTGGACTTTTTGTGGCCTGAAATGCTGCCCATGCAAGAAATTCATCTGCAAGTGTATCTTTTTCCAACAATACTTTGACTTCACGATGCCACTCAGTCTACTGGTCCCTTGGATTAGTCAAGACATCATCTCCTATGCTGACAGAACACTGGGATGGAGGTACTTTTGGTTCTGGTAGAGCAGAGACAGGATTTACCTGTGTATGGAATCGTGGCAGAGGCACGATATTTTTCTGACAATTGTCTAGCTTCATATGGTTCCTAGCCATGTCTCTTGAACTACCATCTGAAACTGGACTAGTGATATAGCTGTGCCATGGTCTTGATATGTCATTGATCTGGTACTATGATCATTGTTGTGAACTGCACCAACCAAAAATATATTTTTGTGGAGCTTCAGTGGGCATACAACGCCTTCCTCACTTTACTGAGCACAGACAGCATTTGACACTGCGGCAGAGATGGTCAACAAGCGGTCATAGGGTACATACAGACCAAGCTTGTGTAGCTTGTCCATCAGATCTCTCTTTCTGGTATGTGCATGAAGCATCAGGCTCGGGTATATGGATAACGGTGGCTCTCTGTCTGCAGAATGTCTAACTGCACTGCTTTCATTGGAAGACATCTTAGAATAATTAAGCATGATCAGTTAACCAATGTTGTTTGCAAAATTTTGTTTCATCTTATTTGTGTTAGACTAATGTATGATATTTGGCCCTTCTAGAAGCTAGTTAATGTGCGGAGTGTTTGGGGGACCAGATCTGCAGCACATTCTTTAAATAATCCATCAAAGTCAATTTTAACTTCTTGCAAATCTTTCCATATAATCTGAGAGGCTCTAAGTAAATGGCATCAGAATCTGTTGGTTGTCTTGACTGCTTCTCCAGTGTCTTCAGCAAACATTAGGAGGGCCTGTTTTCCCTGCTGCTGTGCCGTCAGGTCTGGTATATGCACTAAGAGTTCTTCTTTCAGCTGTGTGGAATGCGCATTCTGTGAAAGTTTTGGGTCTATTTGGGGCAACTTGTTTTTGTGTATTTTGGTCAGATCAGAGACTTTGAACCCTGGAATCATGCCTTCTTCATGCCATTTCTCCTGCAAGCTCACCAAACACTAGTGCATGAAGACTCTGTTGTCACCTTTTCATACGCGTTGAGACCCACGATACCGATTTTTAAGGCTTGTCAGGCATGATGAATGATATAACACAGAAATTGCAAACTTGTCTCCTGATGGGAGCTTAGTTCATAATCTTGTGTCTTTCAGTTCTGTTGCCATCAAACGCGAGGCTTTACATATGTTGCTAGAGGATGCCCTGTGTAGGGTTTCTTTTCTGTCAGTTTCATCACAGAAAATGCATGTTTCAACACAACCTTTCAAACTAGTGGCACAGGATATTTTGCTGAGTTTTTTCTGAGCATTCCTCTAACTTTCTCTTTCTGGCTCTTTCTTGTTTCTAAGCATTACACCTTACATAATAAGATCTGTGCCATTATGCCCTGTTTTTCATCATTGTTTCAGAGAGATTGGTTTCATCATTGTGCCGCCCAGAGAGACCTAAGTCAGAGGGAACCTCTCAGTTTTTCAAATTCAAACACTTCTAAGGGTTTCATATCCTGAAGGAACTGAACTACCCGGGGTCGTTTTCAAGGATGGATTCACAAGTTTTTCATGTGTTTCTTGCTGACATAGCATGCATAAGCTTCAATTCATGGGCTTTTTAGTATTTGACTTATCTAATAAAGTTGACCCTATGGGAGCATCAGCAAGTCGAACGTTCTTTGCCATATTTACTACCACCACCACCAAACTAGGCTACATACACAGTTAGGCCATCACACACACCTCGTCTATTCACCACCATGAAGCCGGGCAAAAAAAAAAAAAAAAAACATTATTCATTTGCGTAAGGAATACACGTGAAGATACACCCATACATACACATGCTGTTATGCATACCGATAAACGTACCGGTTTGGTTAGCGGTACACAAATACCTTTAAAATGATAAACATATTTCTAAGCATTAATATTATACACCTATATATAACTGCAATTAGGATAATGTTTAGGGACTGTGTCAAAATGTTTCAGTCTAATCTAACAAACATAATTTCATCCACCCATATATAAAATGAGTGTTGGGACTATCCTGTCAATATTTATACATATTTTTCTCTTCAATGATGGATATTTTCAGGCCAGTTATAAATTACATCTTCTACACTACATGTTTATAATATCGCTATGAGGCATACTAAAGAAAGTCTGAAGCATTTTTTAAATAAAGAAGAAGCTCCATTTGATGATTGAAACATGCTATAAATGACTTGTGTTTAAAAAGGTATGTTTATGGAAAGGACCTGCAGGAGCGATTGCTTGCCTGAGGTTGATGGGTCTGCTTGGCCAAACAGACCGGTTTTTCATGCAAGGAAAAAGAACCAAAGGCCAGAAGTCAGTATGATTATTCCCTCCAAGAAAAAAAGAACAATATAACAGAGAGCCAAATTCAAGATCCGTGGAGTAATCAAGAACCACTACTGGACACCCGCCAGCTCCTCGAAAAAGGCATCATAATTATCGACCGTGAAACAGACCTACTCCTTCTATATTTTAAGCGGCGCTATACGTCGCGGAACACGAATACGGATTTATTCAGAGAGATGAGTGGAGGGTGGGAAGCGCGGGCAGGGGAAGGATGGGTGTACGGAAAGGAATTTCAGGGAGAGGAAAAGTTTGCCGAGGCTCGATCCAGCTTCCCTGACTTTTTTTTTTCTTTGATTGGTTGGTTGCAGGAAGGTGGGACCCCGACTTCCAGGCTGGCACCGACCTGCGTTTGGGTGGTTGACAACATTCTCCACTGAATTTTTCTACTGGGACTGCATTTTAATTGTATGCATACTACTGCTGAATGATTTTGTTCGGTCTTGGGCGATCTTTTCTGTGAAAAGACCACTTTTGATTTCCATGATTATTTCATTTTACATCAACTGTGTGCCACCAAAATGGGAAAACCTTTCAGAATACAACATTCATGATATAATACTCTTGTAAGAAGTTTTGCGTACATTCTCTCTCTCTCTCTCTCTCTCTCTGTCCACCCAGGGCTGAACGTGATACATCACTGACGTCAGTGACGGGATGGCCGTCATTCATTTCCCTGTCAGTCAGCAGGTGCTCGGCTTTACACCTCACGGTTTATGACGAACGTCAGTTATATCGTGAGTGACTCCAGCAACGGCAATATCTGGGTCAACAGAGAACATACCAACGCAATAAGAAGGTTGGAAACAGTCTCTCTTACCTCTTCGGTGGCCGCCGTATTCTCACTAAGTTTTGAGGCTTTCTAACCCCTCTTCCTTATCGATTTATTATTCCTGTTACATACCAGTACTCTCTGCTATGCCTTATATTATTTTTGATATCGAGATAGGTTGCATAAATAGCATACAGCAGTAAGTTATTAACGTGTCAACTACAAAAATAACTGGTCAGAAGGAGATGGTCGGGAGCCTCCTTAGACGACGAGAGTATCGGCCGAGATTGGTAGAACGATTTCCTTCGGAAGAAAAAAGTTCTGCTTGGCCAGTGAATAAATATATTGGAAAAACCCACGATTGTATTGCTGCAGATTTCTTGAAAAATAATTCTTTCCCTATATCCTTCATTTTTCATTTTATTTGTTCTTTTCTGTATCATTATTATTATTTAATTACCACCTTTTCCCCGTCATATTCAACTTCTTCCATTCCCTCTAATATTCTTCCCTTTTCTGTCACTGCACTCCATTTATGCTGTATCTGTTATTTTACTCCTGGTGGTAGGTGGGGCGTCATCCACTCACTTGATGTAATGCTGTCTTGGTCTTCCTTCACATTAATCTTTTTCTGTGTGTGTGTGTGTGTGTGTGTGTGTGTGTGTGTGTGTGTGTGTGT
>JAGKTI010036847.1:0-11005 GCA_018397915.1 Birgus latro
TTTTTTTTTTTTTTTTTTTTTTTTTTTTTTTTTTTATGAGTCCGACTCTGGGCATAGGCTTTACAGCCTGCTATCAAGGCCCAGCCGTCCTCCTACATACCATACACCTCTACATGTCACCACTTCGGCGCTAACACCCACCGTCCATATTGAATACATGCTAGGGCTGTCTCATACAGGACTGGTGTATTGGTATTAGCGGGGTTATTTTTACATGTCGGCGGGTCTTCTGGTAGATCAGTAAAGCCTGATTTAATTAATGGCGGCTCTCCACGCTGCTCGATCCTTGGCAGCCTCCCTGTTCAGTCCCTTAACCCTTAAGTCACACTTAAGTCACACATAAGCAGAAGAAAAAGAGTGTGTACCAGATGGTTTTTGTTTTTTGAGATGGAGCCAGGATTTAGAAAATATGAATGATGAATGATTGATTTTGTGGCTCATTTTGCTGGACACTGTGCTGAAAGTTCTGTTTCGTGCTATATTGTAGTGGGAGTGAGAGTTACAGTGGTGATCTGCAGACAGTGGGCAAACAACTCTTCTTCCTCTATTCTTTCACCAAAATCAACATACAATCAGCATCTCACATTTATGGAAATGTGGACTTTTTTAATATAGTAATGGAAGTAAAGATAATGTTGTATATTACCAAAGAAACTAAATTCCTTTCTCAGATGTTGCCATCAGAGCGTATCCCTTTACCTCTGTCTCATCAGATATGTTTTAGTAGTACCATAGTATGATTCCATTGCTGTTCCTCCATCATTGTCCCCCTCTGACTTCCTCATGGCTGACGTTAAAATTTCTTCAGTTGATGTGTTTTCTGCCATCACTGCCCTCAATACTAACAAAGCAAATGGGCCTGATGGGGTCCCTCCTTTTGTTCTTGAGAACTGTACTTCTGTGCTTACACCCTGCTTACCTTTGCCTCATCAGATATGTTTTAGTAGTACCATAGTACGATTCCATTGCTGTTCCTCCATCACTGCTCCCTCTGACTTCCTCATGGCTGACATTTAAATTTCTTCAGTTGATGCATTTTCTGCCATCACCATCCTCAGTACTAACAAGGCATATGAGCTTCATAGGGTCCCTCCTGTTGTCTTCAAGAACTGTGCTTCTGTTCTTACACTCTGCCTAGGTAAAGTCTTTTGCCTTTGTATATCAACTAGTACCTTTCCTTCATGCCAGAAGTTTGCCATCATTCAGCCTGTCCCAAAGAAGGGTGACCATTCCCAACCCTCTAACTATCACCCAGTTGCTTTGACATCCTGTGTCTGAAAAGTTTTCGAGTCAATTCTTAACAGGAAAATTTTAAAGCATCTTTCCCATCACAACCTTCTTTCTGATTGTCAGTATGGGTTCCGTCAGGGACGCTCCTTTGGCGATCTTCTCACCTACCTTTCAGACTCTTGGTCATCCTCCTTTTGGGACTTTGGCGAAAGTTTTGCCATAGCACTTGACATCTCAAAGGTTTCTAATTGTTTGGCATAAATCTTTAATTTCCAAACTGCCCTCTTATGGTTTCAATCCTTCTATCTGTGCCTTCACCTCTAGCTTCCTTTTTGGTTGTTCTGCATCAGCTGTTGTTGATGGCCACCATTCTTCTCTTAGAGCTATCAATAGTGGTATTCCTAAGGGCTCTGTCCTATCACCAACTTTCACCCTTCTGTTCAATGACCTAAGCTGTACATCTAACCATATCTGCTCATACACTGTTGTCTCCACCCTTCACCTTTCCATTCACTTCTTGCAGCATCCATCTGAGCAATTACTTCAGCAGTCATGGAATAAGGCTATGGAACACTTAATTTCTGACGGCACATATCTCTGATTGGGGTGAAAGTTATCTTGTTTTTATTGCATCAAAAATTCAATTCTGACGTCTTTCAACGTGTCAGAATATTCAGTAGGAGTATCCTCAAATTTTTATCAATATCCAACTCAATCCAGCATCATCTTTGAACATAATTGGGGTTTCATTCTCGTGGGATGTATCTTGGAAAGATCGTATTACCTCTCTCATAAAATCTGTTCGAAGAGATTGGATGTGCTAAGCTGACTCCATACCTGCTTTACCCCTGAACAGTTGTTGACTTTTTACAGGGGTTTTATTCACCCCTGTGCAGAGTACAACTCTCAGGGGAGGCTTCCCACATGCAGCTTTTCTCAACAACATGGATTCAAAGGCTTTTCATCTCATTAACTCTCCTCTTACTGGCTCCCTTCAACCTTTGTCTCTGTGCTGCACTGTTGCATTTTTATTGCTTTTCTATTGCCACTTCAGTGATCACTGCTTCTCTGAACTGTCTCCTTGCATCTGTTCACAACAATGGCAGGTGCATAGCACTCATCTAGCAGCAAACTCTCAGCCCTTTTCTGTCCAACTCTGTAATGCAAGCATTACCATTACATCGAATCCTTTGTGTATGCAACAGGTCAGTTCTGAAACTATCTTCCTCTGTCTGTATTTCATACTTCCTGTGACCTTCAGTCTTTTAAATGCATTTTTTTTTTTCATGCAAGGATGAAGGAACCAAAGGCCAGGAGCCCGCAAACCGTTCCTCCCAAGGAAAAACAAAAGCAATATAACAAAGAGCCAAATTAAAGTTCCATTCATTTCGAGATGCCTGGACACACTGTGTTTGAAAGACTGGAGATCATAGAAAGTAAGAAATACAGACAGAGGGAGACAGTTCCAGAGTTATAAGTGAAGGACTGGGAGTAACAATTAACTTTTGCATTAGAGAGTTGGACAGAAAAGGGATGAGAGTTTGTTGCTAGATAGGTGCTATGCACCCATCATAGTGGTGGAGTGGTGCAAGCAGATAGTTCAGAGGAACAGTGACCATTGAAGTAGTGACAGAAAAGAGATAAAAATGCAGCAGTGCAGTGAAGAGACAGAGGTTGAAGGGTGCTAGTAAGAGGAGAGTTAATGAGACAAAAAGCCTTTTGACTCCACCTTCTTGAGTAAAGCTGTATGTGGGGAGCTTCCACACACATGAGACTTGTACTCTACACAGGGGCAAATAAAACTTGTGTGTAAAGTCAACAACTGTGCAGGGGTAAAGAAGGTAAGGAGTTGGCTCAGCACACCTAATCTCTTGGAAGCAGATTTTGCAAGAGATGTAATATGATCTTTCCAAGATAAATCTCGAGAATGAAACCCCATGTACAGTATGTTTAAAGATGATACAGGATTGAGATGGATATTATTAAACATTAGTGGATAATCCTGTGGAAGATTTTGATAGGTTAATAGGCGTAAGAACGGAGTTTTTGATGCATTAAAAACAACAAGATTACTTTTACCTCAGTCAGAGATACGAGCCAGATCAGACATTAGGTGTTCCATAGCCTCATCCCTTGTTTGTTGAAGTAACTGTTGAGATGGACACTGCGGGACATGAATGGAAAGGTGAAGGGTGGAATCATCAGCATATGAGTGGATAGGATTAGATGTACAGCTTAGGTCATTGATGAATAAAAAGAAGATGGTGATAGGATATAACCCTGAGGAACACCATTATTGATAGATATAGGAGAAGAATGGTGGCTATCTTCAATGGCAGCTATAGAATGACCAGAAAGGATGCTAGAGATGAAGTTACGGATAGAAGGATAGAAACCATGAAAGGGTAGTTTTGAAATTAACCCGAGGAATCTCATCGACCTATGGGTACATCACAACGTTTTGTCACAGCTACACCCTTCGATGTACGTACGTTGTGCAATTGCAAGGGTCATAATTTGCACAATTTTAAAGTTTCGTAGGTGATTTTTGGTAGGCATATGTGGGAGACCTTCCTCTACCTGCTTTCAAGCGGGGATACTGCCTGGCCCCACTTAACCCCCCCTCCCTACCCTCCCTCCACACTGGGCAATTCACCTGTTAGCAGTAACCTGGCCAGTAAAGGTATGTTGCCCCACGGTCTCTCCAGTGACAAAATTCACGGTGAAAGTGATTCCTGAGGTGGAGGACAAAGAAATAAAGAAGTTAGAGCAAGAAACAAACAGAAGTGATGGGGTGGTAATGTCATAAAGGAAGGTGCCATATGTGGATGTGTTTGGTGACTGAACAATGCTTCTGTTGCCTATATAAATGTGTGAAAACCAATATAGTCTTGTACTACACATAAATTCGTACCAAATACATAAATAAATACGTAATTTACAGTGGCTTGAATTACAGTAGTTAACCCTTCCATAGTTTGTTTTCTTTAGCCAGGTACCCTGAGAACGAGGGAAAATGTAAGGCTGACTCATCACCTGTAGCACCATTTATAGCCTCAGGAGGGTGATTTCTCTATGAATTTTCGATGTTTCTCACCAAAAGCGAAGGTTTGAGCCCCCCCAAAAAAAAATCCGAAAATGCTCGGGACTAGGGAGTATCAGAGGTTGGAAATCGGTCGGGACATCACGGGTTAGAGATTTATGCCAGACTAGAACAAAACCCTTTAAGATGTCAAGTGCAGTTGCAAAGCTTTCGCCAAAGTCTTGAATTACCAGGAGTCTGAAAGGTAGGTGAGAAGATCTCCAGTGGAGCATCCCTAACTGAAACCATACTGACGATCAGACTGAAGGTTGTGATAGGAAAGATGCTATAAAAAAACTTTTTTTAAGAATAAACTTGAAAACTTTTGAGATACAGGATGTTAAAGCAATTGGGTGACAGAGGGTTGGGAAGGGTCACCCTTCTTTGGGACAGGCTGAATGAGAGCAAACTTCCAGCGAGGAGGAAAGATTTAAGTTGAAAGACAAAGGCAAAAGAGTTTACCAAAGCAGGGTGTAAGCACAGAAGCAGAGTTCTTGAGAACAACAGGAGGGACCCTATCAGACTCATATGCCTTGTTAGTATTAAGGCTAGTGATGGCAGGAGATAAATCAGTTGAAGAAATTTGAATGTCATCCATGAGGAAGTCAGAGGTGAAGAGATGGAGGAACAGCACTGGATCGTCTAAGGTGAAATTGGAGGAGAAAGCCTGCGTGAAGAGATCTGCTTTATCAGTAGAAGAAGTGGCAACAGAGCCATCAGAGTGGGAAAAGAGGAGGGTAGGATGCTGAGGTAAAGTTGTTAGAAAGGGTTTTGGCAAGGTGCCAGAAGGAGTAGGAAGAATCTGAGTTGCAGAGTTCAGAGCTTTTAGTATGGATGAAATTATTTATTTCAGAGATAAGAGCAGACTTAGCATAATTCTGGGCAGAAACATAAAAAAGATGAGATTGAGGGGTGGGTTGGCTCCTGTACTGTTCATAGGCCTTCTCTTTGTTGTGGACAGCATTAGAACAAGTGCGATTAAACCAAGGTTTTCTGCATTAGTCAAAGGATATGTAAATGGAATGTATGCTTCCATCCCTGAGAAAATAACCTCTGTAATGCGCATGGCACACTCAGATGGCTCTCGGCCATGGAAACAATAATCAGTCCAGGGAAAATCAAAGAAGTACTGCTTGAGGGCCTCCTAATCAGCAGCTCCAAAGCGCCACAACCGACGTTTCTTTGGAGGGTCCACAGGCCATACTGGAGCGATAAGATAGGTTAAGGTGATAAGGTTGTGGTTGGAGGAGCCCAACAGAGAGGAAAGATTAACTTTGTCAGAAGAAGGATTAGTTGTAAAGAAGAGGTCAAGTATGTTGGAACTCTCTCCAAGATAATCAGGGATACTGGTGGGGTGCTGTACAAGTTGCTCCAGGTCATTAAGGATAGAAAAGATGTAGGGTTGTTCATCAGGTGGATCAGTGAAAGCAGAGGAGAGCCAAAGGTAGTGATGAACATTGAAATCTCTTAGAATGGAGGTTTCAAAGAAAGGAGAAATGGTTAGGATGTGTTCCATCGTAGAAGTAAGATAGTCGAAGAAGTTTTCATCGTCAGTAGAATTAGGAGATAAGTAAACTGCACAGATATATTCAGTCAGAGAATGGCAAGAAAGCCAATGCCAGAGAGTCGAGAATTCAGAAGAATCAAGTTCAGGAACACGATAGCAAGATAAATACAGTAATTTCAGATCTTAAATTTTGCTGTCTGTTATCCTGCACAATCTTGCATGCTTGAGCCTTTGGTTCTGTCTTCTTTGCATAAGCAAAAAAAAAAAAAAAATAGTAGAGCAACTCTGGTCTGTTTGGCCAAGCAGACCCAACAGTTGCAGGCAAATAAATGGTCCTTCACAGGGAACTGATGCACCCCTATGGTGGACAGTGCCACACCACAATGAGGCATGGGAAGAATCTGGAGGTTTGGTTCTTGGAATGATGCCACATTTGTGTCTCTCCATCCAGTTAATAATAGGCTCCACATCACCCCTTTATTTGATTATGTGGTTCCTACCCAGCATTTTAAATGGTTTCCTAGGTCACAGGAAACCTTTAGGCTTGTCAGTGTAGAGTCACATAAGGAAGTAGGTAGTACTACATCAAGTGAGTGAATGATAGTTCCTACCTCTGTCAAATATAATGTAAAAACAATACTTAAAAATATAAATCCTATGTAGAAAGTTCTTGATTGCATATTTCTCTGTCAGAAAATATAGTTTAGTATTGTTTCATCTACAGATGGTGAGCTAGTTCGAGGTGAGCAGGGTAGTGTTTGGGTGAGCCGGACTTCCCCCCAGCTGGATATGGTTAGTGCTGGGGAGTGGGGCTGGGGAGCTCACACTAGCATTGAGGGCCTCCCTGATGCCATCACCACCATGTGCCTTGTTGGGGCACACGTCTGGCTTGGGGACAGTGCTGGCAACATCCATGGTTACAAGTAAGCAATAGAGAGAAATACGGAAATATGATGTGGCCATAAAACAGTTTCTAGTAATCTCTGTTATTACAGAATAAATGGCTGTAATCTTTGCTTTAGAGGTATTGTTTACCTTTTCTAAATTTATTTTTTATTTATTGTGATCCTAGGCATATTTGCACATGAGCCCAATGGACTGCATGCTGAAGTTTCCTTCTTGTAGTACACCATCCTCTTTGGAAGGATATAGAGGGAGTTGAGGGACCTTTACACAACTGGGTAGCAGTTATTGGTGATATGCCTTATGAGCATGTGCTTAAACATATGAGTATTTCTAACTTTGTCTTATCAGTATCTTCAAGTTGCAAGTATTGTATCATTAAAAAACAGTAGAGAAATTGGTTAATTATAAGTGTTTTTTTTTTATTTTTTATTTATTACGTGTTTCTTCACAGCACAAATAATTATGGCCGAGTATTCAGCTACTGCCTTGAGCCTGATGCACCACAGTCATCCCCTGTGCGATCACTGTGCTCACTCCATGCTCTGGGGCGGGTGGCAGTGGCACTTTGCAATGGGCGACTTTTCCTCTGCAGCTCCGATGTGACACCAACTTCACCAGTTCTTGGCGAAGGCAGTTTTGTGATGACTGAGCTGGCTGGATCCACTCATGAGATACACTGCCTTGCCCTCACTCACACATCCACCAACTGGTCAGTACATGGAAATTTTGTGAAAATTGAAATAATTTTATATTGTTGTAGCCCTTAAAGCTAATTATGCAGTCACTTCTTCAGCTTGATAAAACAGGGCAAGAAGGTACAGAGCTATCTGTACTGTACACAGATTTAAAGAGGAAATTTTTCTTTTATTTGCCATATTTCCTTCTTTTATTTGCCATATTTCCACTTATAATACAGACATCCATACGAGTGCATGAGATGATATAGACTTTCAGATCAGAAGGAGCTAATAAGTTCATATTTTGGGTAGCTGTGGTTAAGTTCACACTGTATCTTTTTAACTGTATCATTGAAGAAAAATTCAATGGCCATTACATTTCTTAAAATTCTTTGAAGATAGCAGATACATCAAATATTTTACTTCATCCCAGTATGCACAGAAATGGGAATTTTGAGATGGATGAGTAGGGTCTTACTGAGAGGCAACTCTGAGAACAGTATGTTGGAAGTGGAGTTATTGCATGAGATGTATTAGAGAGGTGAGTTATGCATAAGAAATACAGGTATCAGAGAGGTGATGCAGATTGGTATGTCAAAGTGGTTTGGACATGTTGAAAAGAGGGATAAGGATGAACTGGTTAAGGAAGATCATAGGTGTGAATGCAAGACTGATTGTGGAAGATGAGTGGTGAGGTTCTTCATAGAGACCTCTGGGCTAGGAGATAGAGGAGGATTATGCCTCAAGATCACAGCATTTGGAAAGCCATCTTTGGGTGAAAGGATGTACATATGTTAACATGGTCCCTGGTCTCTAAATGTAAACATAAATTGATCTTGTACTCCTTTAATGTAACAGCAGCACAACCCCAGAATAGGGATGCTTCTTCACACTGATGCAGTACTAGCTTCAGAATCCACACTGTTTGCCCATCTAACCCTTTTCTTAAAGAGATGTTGAAAGCTAACAGTATCATTGATACTGTGCTGATAAATCAGAAATTAAAATGTATCTGGTGCAGGTAGTCTTATCATCCAAGGAGTGCCAATTGGGGAGGTCATGTGCTGTACACAGGTTTGAGTCCTCAAGAAGTTGCTGCAGGTTTCTCAGTCATGTAATTCTACCAGAAGTGTAAGTTGGTCACCTACTTTTAAATAATCTGGATGGAGTTAGACTAGTCTAGCCTCAGACCCCTACCACTCAAAGGTGATAATATGAGACAGGTTGTTAATGTTACCCTTTTTTCTTTTAATGCACTGCAGTATTAACCCCTTATCCTCAAGGAGTCTCAGGGTGAATAAAATCATATAGCTTTAGCCAGAATGGAATATTATATACACTCTGTCCATTGGCTTAAGGGATTAATGGAGTGTTTCTAACAAACTTCACCCAATGCATATCTCTCTTGAGTTGAACAAGATTTTCTGGTATTTGCCAGAGTTGTTGTTTGGCCCCAGGCTCAAGTGAATGTGGACCAAGGGGATTGTAGATTGAAGTTGCCCTTCTCTTTCATCCACCCTTCTCTATTGGGGGGATGGGGGGTTGAGGGATATTTGTATAACTGGGCAAAGGAGATGTATGGTTGTATCAGTGCTACTATATGAAGGCATCCATCTCCAGTATTGATATCCAGCATAGAATACAAAGTACACTATGTCCTTAACCCCTAGATGCCGGGAATGATTTGGGCACAGCTGCCTTCTCTGTATGGCCATATTTTCCAAAATAGCCTTTTTTCAAACCTTTGTATCTGGGATAGTACAGCAGTTAGGGAAACAAAGACCATATTATTCACCAACTCTTCTTCTTGCTATTGAAAGCATCTCCAGGTCTGCAAGTGGCCATGTCAGTGAATAAGGATGTGAAGAAGATGAGTAACGTTTGGTGCTTGAAGCAGGATGTCTTTGTGTGTGTGTGTGATAACTTCACCACTACTAGATAAATTAGACACAGTGGTGTCCAAGGCATGGCCTATGGCACTGTCACTGGGCCCATTCCTAGTATCCTTGGGTAGAGGCTTGACAGGGGTGGATGAGGCAAGGGGTCAGCTTGAGGTTGGAACAGAATCAGACAAGAGGTTTCAGAAAACATCATTGAGCACCTGGCAAAGTCACAGAGAGGATTGAGGTACACTTGCGTCATGTGGCAGGAGTTTCTCCCTACCCTTTGGCGCTGAGATTAAATGGGAGCCAGTTCAAACTGTGGCCAGATTGCATTTGCAGCTCCTCCCGTCACTCGGCAGTCTCCGTCCACCCCTTTTGCAGTGGCCTATGCAGTTACCCAGCACGTAGGCGTTAAGCAGTTTAATTTTTGCCAAGGTCATGGTTTGCATTCTGTGCTCTCATTTGAAACTAGTTAATGGCAGTTGCCTTATTGGCAGGTGCAATTAGAAATCAGAAATCATTATCATTGTACCTCTTATTCTCTTAAACAGATAGGGTGGTTTAGGGTCCAGAAACAAAAGAGGAGAAAATGTGACAGTGGGATGCTAAGTGAAATGGAACATACATTCATTCACATATTACTTAAGACTTCAGAGTCCTAACTCTGCCTCAAATGAATCTGCTCATATTAAAAAAGAAAATTTTTTATTACCATAATCGTTAAATGCTTTTTTTTTTTTTCAGGTCACTGTGGTGTGGTGGAAGTGAGGGCATCATGAGTGTGTTTACCCTACGGCATGATGGGTTGGTGTTGAGCCAGGATGCACTCTCACACTTCACAACCTCCACTCCCCCTCCGTCTAAGGACTCTTCAGATGTCTTAATACTACATGCGCCACAGAACCTCAGCTCAGTTTCTCCGCACCTCAGAAGTTCAGTCTGGTCCTATGTTTACCCAGGTAAGAACCAGTGTGATATATGACAGCACTGTAACCAAATGAACATGAATACTTTGGTGGTTGTGGTTCCCTAGGCACAGTGCTGTTGTAAAGAGTTGCTTTGGGGGCACTTTTTAACAGTCTCAGGAAAGAATTGTATTCTAAACTGCAGATATATACAGTAGGCGCGGAAAGTATTGACGTTTTTTTGCCGACGTCATTCTTTTTCACGTTAAGTGAAGTAGGGTCAATACTACCCTCCCCTGTGATGCGAAATGAGCTGACGCTTTTTCAACGGGAGCTGGCAACCCTGCTTGATAGGTTTGGCACCACAGAAGCAGGCTCAGTAATGTTTGAGCAGCCACAGGAGGAGGATTGTCTCTGTGTGTGATGCACCACGAGGGCATGTTTTGACTCAAATAACACAGTTATTTGGTTACCTACCACATTCTCATCATGCCTAAAGTAACCACAAGCAAGGACAGATGTGTGGAAGTGATTACTTTATACAAAGCTGGCCACACACTCCCATTTATTGCAAATCAGATGGTGTTAGACTGAGGACAGTGCAGAGACTGGCGGTTCAAGGACAGTGGGGAGGCCATTCCTCCCACTCCACTTCCCAAGCCTGGGAGACCTCGTAAGACAACCTTCAGGACCCGTCAGCTGATCTCAAGGCAAGTTAGCAAGGATCCAAGGCTAACAGCACGGGATTTAAAAGAAAAGAACCCACAGTTGCTGGCAGATGTGTCTGTCAGAAGTGTGCAGCAGCTGTTGCATGA
>JAGKTI010036848.1:0-11004 GCA_018397915.1 Birgus latro
CAGTGCAGAGACTGGTGAAGCAGTTCAAGGACAGTGGGGAGGCCATTCCTCCCACTCCACTTCCCAAGCCTGGGAGACCCCGTAAGACAACCTTCAGGACCCGTCAGCTGATCTCAAGGCAAGTTAGCAAGGATCCAAGGCTAACAGCACGGGATTTAAAAGAAAAGAACCCACAGTTGCTGGCAGATGTGTCTGTCAGAAGTGTGCAGCAACTGTTGCATGACGATCTGGGCTACAGGAGTTTTTGTGCTCGTAAAAAACCACTGCTATCTGCACTTCAGAAGAAAAAGAGAGTAAATTTTTGTAAGAAATATCTTGCCTGGAGTGGGGAGCAATGGAAAACTGTGCTTTGGAGTGATGAGTCAACATTTACTGTCACTGGTACCCCTTCATCACGAGTGTACCGCAAACCAGGCAGTGACCCCCTGGATCCTAAGTACACTTCCAAGTTTATTAAATACCCAGCCTCACTCATGGCTTGGGGCTGCTTTACATATTATGGTGTTGGTGAGTTGGTAATTCTACCTGCAAATAAAAAAGTGAACCAGAACAATTATTTGGAGCTATTATGTGATGTTTTAAGTGACTCTTTTGATAAAACCAAGGCAAGAGTATATATGCAAGATTCTGCCCCTGCACATGTTGCGAAGTCAGTGAAACAGTGGCTAACAGACTGTGAGGTTCCCTTTATTCGAGATTGGCCCGGAAACAGCCCAGATATCAATCCCATTGAGAATTTATGGGCGCACATGAAGCGGCACATCATCTTTGCCTAAACTTGAGGCTGCAGCTATGGAGCAGTTTCAGTCCGTCTGTTCTGCAAAACTACGCCATCAGTCTCCCCAGACGCCTTAAGAAGATAATAAAGGTGAAGGGGAATGCCAATAAATACTAAATTCAATGGTGAGTGTTAATTTATTTGTTTCTGCTTGCTAACCACAAGAATGTTTTCTTTTTTTAAGATGGCGTAGTGGTAGGTGGTGGCGACCATCATCCACTCACTTGATGTAGTGCTGCCTACTTCTTCCTTAGCCTTTATCATTCTTTTTCTGTGCCTGCCCTCCTTTCTTCCTATTTCTCCTATATTTCCTGTCACTTCTTACTGCTTTTCTTTCCTTTACAGGTGGCATTACACTGAGTGACAAGCCAAATGGTTTCCTGTAAGCCAAGAACCATTTACAACCCTGGGTGGTAACCATATAACCAAACCATACGTGCTCCCTACGTGTCAACAACTGGGTTGGTGGAGGGTTAGTGCCCCTCCCCGTGAAAAAAAAAAATAACTCAAAGTCAAATGGCCACCCCTTACGGGATTATGGTGTCTGGCAATAGATAGATAGATAGATAGTCAACACTTTCCGCGCCAACTGTATATATATATATACAGTATATCCATCCTATGTCACCCCACAGAGGAGCTCAGGAGCCTGGAGCTATGCAAGTTGGTCCTGACATTAAAGATGAGAGTGACCAGCCTCACTCATCCCTCAGTGGCATTATGTGAGCAATAAACCCCAACCACCCCTTGGATATAAACCTTCACTGGCTCAATCCGACTGGAGTGCCACAATTACCCACTAAACCACCAGGTGCCAAAACTTGGTTACATGGTTACATCCAGCACAGTTAATGGTTTCCTGGTTTCCTGGTGTACAGGAAACCATTTGGCTGGTCACTCAGTGAAGAGTCACCCAATATATATATATGTATATATATATATATATAAAAGCATTCATATCTCCCTGATTTTTCAGCATGGATTGCATCCCATCCAGCTTTTTCACACTCCTTCTGTTACCTTTTCTTACTTCATATCCACTTTCTCTCTCCTCTTGACATCCTCCTCTGACCTCGCTTTTCAGTACCTCTATTCTTTTTTCTCGGATCATATATCCTCACCTTATGTGCCAACTCACTTTTCCACCTTTATCATACCTTAGCAGCCTCATCTCTAGCAGCATTTTCTGAAAATAAGACCTCTGGGCCAACCATCTTCCTGGGATCTGTTATGGTAGCAACAACTTCGGCTACAGTTTCCTCTCCTAGGTCTTCACTTGTCTCTAACTTTATCCTCTTGTTGGCAAGTCCCTCTGATGTCATGAGTTCATCTCCTTCCCGTTTCTCACCCCTGATGGCAAGAAACAAGTCAAAGGATATTAATACTACGGATGAAGGAACCACAAAAAGTACAATACCGTTCTGTGCAGGGAGCTTTTTCTATATTCATGTCAGAAAATACAAAAAATATGCTTCAAAACATAAATGAACACTATCTACATACCTGTCCTCCAGTCTTGCCCTCCTGATAGCAGCTGGATTAAGACTGACAGTTGTGTAATGACCATCTCCTGGTGGAACTGACAGTCGTTCAAACTCTCCACGTGCTATACTACTCCCTGGGGGGTTAAAAGAACCTGATGTGATCCTTAACCTTAACGTAAGAGTTGTGGGACACTTCAAAATTACAGATGCTCTCAATGTTATAATAAGCAGGATGTAATTGGTAATAAATAAATTACCTTTTGCTGTCATGGTAATGTTAAACTCCTTAAGTATGCGAGACAGAGGTAACTCCCAAGTTGAACAAAATTGCTTGGCAGCAGTCATAAAAAAAGAAACAAAATGCTTGAAAGGCCCAACCCCTAATATCACTCTTTAACTTGACAATGAAGGCAGTATGAGATAACAGAGTGAGTGCTGTCAAAATACTGTACACTCAAGTTCTCTTAACCTTCCCATAAAATGGTTACTGATTCGATACTTCTCTGCATACGTTCCTTGCCTGTCTCAGAATGTCAAACAACCTTGATGAGCCCCCTCATTGCAAGAGGTCTCACCTAAATGGAATAAAAATAATTTATTTAGTACAGGTATAACCCGGTTTAATGATGTAACTCGTTAGGTAAAAACCATCGCTAGGTGGGGTATCATATCTCAGGGTAGATTTCACATGTAAAATATAGGGATGCTTTTTTGAGCCTTTGGTTTCCCCCCCAACCAAGTCCTAAATCCACCAAATGAGTCCCCAAAACAAGTTTAAAGCTAATCTAAATGGCCTAACGGCTGTAAAAGAATCTAACCTATTGCTAAAACCAATACCCAGTTAAGGTCACTGGAGATTGCGATCTCCGACTCATATTCAAAACATGGTAGAGAAGAAGCAGCAGCACTGTATACAATCCCACCATCAGACCGTCCCAGGACAATTAAATAAACATCTGTTATGCATAATAATAATGTATGAATAACACAGAATCCTCCAAGGTGCGAATTGTTGCAACGGAGAATCGTTGATGTTTTGACGGCGAATTCTCTTGTCGGAGCATGCTATCAATGATGCGATCGGGGTAGCCTTTTCAACAGCATCTCTTTATGTCATTTTAGTCACGGTTCTGGTTGCCGAGCTCCTCTGTTTTCTCCTCTCTTATTTTCTAACATTTACAGTACAGTATTTGGATATTCCTTTGAATTTTTAAAGTGTTTTCCCTCGAACAGCCCGAATAAACGTGATATATCGATCGATGATGGTATCAGGACAGCCTGTTCGAAGGCCCCTCTTTATGCCAATTTTGTCACTGTTCTGGCTGCTGAGCTTATTTTCTTCTCTCTTATTTTCCAAGCTTTATTTAAAAATTCCTTTGTATTTTCAATGCGGTTTTCCTTGAACAATGTAACTACTGTACATGATTTACTGATGTCACAGTTTTCATCAAAGCAGGAAACATTTACTCTCTAAGGTTTCCATAATTATAAATATTAATTTAAAGTTATTGTTAAGCAGTGGGATTTGCCACTTAGGTAGTACAGAAGTTTCTCAGTATTTCTCGCACTGTAGTTCCGTTACAAGTCAGAGTTGCCAGTTAGCCTGCTGTTTGTAAGCATAGTTATTTTGTACCTTGTACATTAATTTTGTGCTCTTTTTCTCAACAGTGTTTTATTTATGTGACTGCTTATTAAATTATGTAATTTGATTTAAGCTTGTATGCTAAATACTGAAATTTACAGTCTTATGTATTGTAAGAAAACTCTGGCATGTTTTGGATGTCTCCGAGCTGGCAACTGTTGCTTCTTCTAGAATGCAGATCATTCTAGAACAATGCAAGTTGCTTCTTCTAGAATGTAGACCATTCTAGAACAATGCAAGCTTATATAAGGATGGGGAAGAGACTAGAGCAGGGTCAGTCAGTTTTAAGATCAGTTTGAGTGTAGTTCAGTGTCACTGCAGTGCAGTTTGTATATTTTCAGCAATTGTGAAAAACAGTGAAGTGTTGTTGGCAAACAGTGAAATGTTACTGAAGTTTGTATATCATCGGTACTTGTGAAAATAGGGGTGTTGTCAAGCATTGAGTGTAATTGCAGTTAGTAAAGTTTGTATAGCTCCAGTGCTTGTGAGAATAGTGAAGTTGGAGAGCATTAAGTGTAATTATTTGGAAAATAAAGAGAGTGAACTTGAGAAGCCAGTGTTTATTTACGACGCCTGAGCTGATCCTGAGTACTGTACACCAAAAGGCTGCCTCTAGGAAGAACAACTCACTGTGCAACGTCCTTCCTACACTGAACTACTGTACTGCTGTTGAAGCCTGTGGCAGTATGGGACAGGGACATAACATTATTATTATTACGTATTCCATGATAGGTTAAATGACAGTTCAATGGTCAAACACATAACATTCTTTGTTGAGTTGCCTAGTTGTCCACACAGTTTTGTACCTCGTCTGATGGGTGTGAAACCATACCCCAAACGACAGTGTTCACTCCACCCATGTTTAAAACACATTAATCTATGTCTAAAAACTGTTTATAAATCAACCTTAACACAAAATTTAAGTCTAAAATATCATCAAAATCAGTTTAAAAAAAAAAAAAAAAAGCAAAACCTGGGATAGGCCTAATATAAGCAGGGTAGGGTGGTATTTCTACCCCGTCTCTATTTCGGGGTATCACATCTAAGGGTATCGTAAATTGGGGTTTGCCTGTATTAAGAAGGAAAATACTGATGAAGTTAAATGATGACAAGGGGTATCATACTTGACTCTCTGGAGAAACTGGAATGATATCCACTTCCTGTTTCCAGTTGAATTGTCCAAAAACACATAGTGACCTTCCTCAGAGGTTGTGGTTATCTCATCTGCTCAATTCATATATGTCAACTGCTTCCTTCTACTTCCCTGTAGGTTACACTGCGAACCTTACTCTCTTCCACGGTGTGCAAGTTACTGCAATCACTCTGTGCACGTGCTTTGTTGTTCAGTGTGATATGGGGACTGTAAATGTGTATCGCATGATAATATGCAAAAGGTAAAGGCTACAGACACTTGCATAGCCAAATGTACAGACTGGAGGTAGACATGTCCTGATCATCTGTATTACGGTTCCACAGAGGGGACAAGGCTTCAGAGTTTGATTGATTGATGATGATGATGATGATGATGATGATGATGATGACTGAATGACTGATTGGCTAATGATGACGATAATGACTGCTTGCTTGCTTGCTTGCTTGCTTTACTGATTGATGACTAATTGACTGATGATGAATACTGATGATAATGATGATGATGATGAGAAAAAGACCTCTGAGTTGTCTGCTGAGACTGAAACAGAGAAGGTCATTCAACAAATTATGTCTGAATATCAAAGTTGGCACACAGGATCATGATAATGTTGGGCTTAGTTGTCAAATGGTACAGATGAGTTCAAAAGGTTGCCATCTCTTGCTATACAGTCAACTGTCAAAAATCCAGCAAGCCTGGGAAAAAAAGTAGTACTGATTTCTTAAATATACTAGATTTCTGAATGGTGAAACAACAAATTTAAATGCAATATTCATAAAGGATCCAAATTCATTTTTTGGATGAACAAACCTCTATAGTGGTGAATTATTGTCATAAATCACTTTCTTTGGTATATTTCTTTATTTTAAAATTACTTTCTTTGAGAAGTATTTGGCAGCCATAAGCTTCAAGATAAAAGCACAAACAAATGCACCTTAGCTCTGGATACTAAAAACAACAGTTGGGTTATGGATAAGTAAGTCTTGGAAATTATTCAGAAATTACAGATGATATTCACGGTTAAAAGTTAAATACTGTATTTGAAAGGAGTGGGTGGTGAAGAAAAGGATCACTGGAAGACAACATGAAAGCTGAAAAACCAAGCAGTAATGGGTGCCTACTATAGTGAAATGAACAGCAGGGTGGCTGAACAGGGAGCTGCTGACAAAAATGTTAATGGGCAATCAAGAGCCCTCAAAAACAATTTCTTGAGACTTACTGATTCAATGTGTGGATGGTTGAGGGGCCCCTACAAGACATAAGGTAACATGGTGGAGGGATGAGGTTGTAGAAGACATAGTTATGGATAAAAGAAGACTTCCAGAAGTGGAAAAGGGGTGGTAACAGAAAGGAGTACTTGGCTGCCATGCATAGAACTGGGAAGGAAGTATACAGGAGAAAATCTGAGTCTTAGAGACTCTTCTTGGATAACATAAATAGTGTTGAAATGAAGAATATGGTATTTAAAGTGGTAAATCAGATGAAGAGGGAAAACAGGGATATCAGAGATGAGAAATGTGTGAACAATGATGAAAGAAAAGTATTGGTGGACAGTGTGGATATTAAAGACACCTAGAGAGAGCATTCTAACTGGCTGCTGAATGGGGAATTTTGGGGAGGGTTGTGGGTCTGTCTAGGCTATATATGCGTGTGTTGCCCTAGAAGACTGGCTGAGGAGTGTGACTGTAAATGTGTATAAGGGGAAGGGTGATCTCCTGGAAACAGGAAATTACAGACATACAACCTTTGGACCAGATAATGAAGGTAATGGGGAGATCCCTAGAAGGTATGATAAGGGTAAGAGTGAATACTGATGAGATGCATTTTGGGTTTATGCCAGGCAAAGGGACCATTGATGCCATATTCATTGTCCAACAGCTTCAGTAAAAATATATAGGAAAGAAAGGGATGCTGTACTGTTTTTGGTGATTTGGAGAACGCCTTTGACAGAGACCCTAGGGAGGTGGTGAAGTGGGCAGTGGGAAAGCCTGGGATTGAGGAGTAGTTGGTTAGATTCATTTTCGTTTTTGAAGGCTCCAACATGCTTGCATGCGTCGGCCTTGGTCACCTATTGGCGGCTCTCCATGCTGCTCGATCTTTGGCAGCCTCCCTGTTCAGTCTCTTAACCCTTAAGTCACACTTAATGACCTAGTCCCACGTCTTTCTGTCTACCCCTCCCCCAGTATTAACACTTCTCACCCTCTGATTATGTTTATTTATGTGGGTGCCTACACCAAGTGACAGTGAATGGAGATCTGTGTGATGAGTTTTCCGTGAATGTTGGTGTGCATCAGAGGTCATTCGTGAGCCCCATATTATTAATCAAGGAGCTCGATGTTCTTTCACGTGCCTTCAGAAACGGACTCCCATGGGAGTTGTTGTAAGCTGATGACTTGGTGCTGACTGCAGAGAATGACAGGGAGGCAGAGGAAAGATTTAGGAAATGGAGAAATGGAAAGGGACACAAGATTCTGAGAGCAACTATAAATAAGGCAAAAGTGATGACATCTAGGGCTGGTGACGGTACTGTTAAAGCAGAGTGCGGGCATGTGCATTTTGGCAGAAAGGTGGGAAATAACCAGATCTTGTGCAGCTTTTGTGATAAATGGGTACATAAGAGATGTTGGTGGTAGGTGGGGACATTCACCATTCACTCACTCGATGTAATGCAGCTCCCGGGTGGCTGCCCTTTCCTCTTTCGGTTCCATCCTCTTCTGTCTTTCTTTCCTTCATTCTTCCCCTTCCTTCTGTCTACGAGTGACTCTACACTGAGTGGCAAGCCAAATGGTTTCCTGAATAGATGGTACCTCTTAACATTGGTCCATGCAGTGGTCTTGTCTCTTGTTGATTACTGTAGTTCACTGTGGACCGGTCCTCCAAATAATATACAGTAATCTCTCTATTTCCGGACGACCACTATCCGGTTACACCACTGTTCGGACATCATAGGCTGAAGTTTGAACCCCCCCCCAAAAAAAATTACCTGTAAGTTTGAATTTGGCACGTAGTGCCAAACGGTCTTGTTTACATTGCATTCTCACTGTCTCCCCCTCCCGCCACTCCGATAGTTGTCTCTGAACTGCCGTGATTTTTTGTTTAAACAATTATAATTCACAGTGCTAAGGATTAAGTGCAGTTCAACACTGGATTACTGTACATGCTTCAAGAGCATTTTCACCACTGTCAGAGCTTTAGAGGTGGGGTAAACAGCCACCACTGACATGTAAGTACACTGTCAGCTGTCAAATATTTTCCATAATCACATCTAAATCTTCATTCTCTGGTTACATTTTATTTACTTCATACTTTGTGTCCCATATTTGAGTGCACAGGCTGTGAAAGAGGTGATCTTCTCAGTGATTACCATGTCTCTTACATACGTTCACTGTCTAGTCAACTGGTGAACATATTTGCCCAACTCACCTCTAAATCATAATTTTCTGGTAACAATTTATTTATTTCATGCTTTGTATCCCATATTTTAGTGCATAAGATGTGAGAAGGGGTGATTTTCTTAGTAAGTGCCATGTCCAATACTTACTTACACTATGCTGTCAACTTGTGAACACCTCTGCCTTACTCACCTCAAAATCATCATTATTTGGTTAAAATTCAGTTAATTCATGCTTTGTGTCCATTATTTATGTGAATGGGGTCTTAAATAAGTGCTATGCATGTCCGGTAGGGAGGTAGGTAAGTGGTTTTCTGATTTAGGTTAGGTTAGGGTCAGGAATGACTGGTGCTGGAGCTTCAGGGCCACTATCCTGTTCCTAACTGAGCTGCATTGATTACCAGTAAAGGCTAGAATTGAATTTAAAATGTGAATTATTACATTCAAGGTTCTTAAGTTTGGTGAACCGAAGTATCTTGCTAAATTGTTAAAACTCCCATCGGCACGCCCAGGTGTAGTGTTACATAGTGAAGATGATTCCTTGCATCTTGACAAGCCTGGAGCCATTCACCATCCATCTTTCTCTGATTCTGTGTACAGACCCTCTAGATTTTATAACAGATTGCCACTGTCCATGAGACAACTCTCTTCTGTTGAATCCTTTAACCCTTATCCACCGGGGGTTTCCCGTCATTGCTGACTCCTTACAGAGAATTTCCGAGATTTTGGGAAAAATCCCCTTACTTCAAACCCTAATATCTGCCAAACTATAATAGCTAAAAAAAAAAATACAGATACATAAGACTCAACAACTCTTCCTCTTTCAAATGAAAGTATCCTGAGGTCTCCAGGTGGTCCCGTCAATGAATAAGGATAAGTTAAAGATGACAGTTTTTCTGTTTTGACGGACCAATCCAGGTGCGCGCCACTGTCAATGACCTTGGACTCGCGGGCTAGCATTGGCAGCACTGACAAAAATGATGATTGTAACACTGCACGGCCTCTCAGGATATTCCACTCATTCTTTCGACTCTTCCTTACTCACCATCGTAAGGATGAGTCATCACCCTGTCCATGTGGCTCCCCACATTAGGTTTTCCACCCGTTTCATCATGCCACTATGCCCCATAGATGTGTGGGAAAAGAATAGCTCTTTATTTTCTGTACTCACTTCTTGCGTCAATTATAATCATTTCCCTCTACTACAGCACTTATATTTGCACTTGACATCACGTTTATGGGTAACTGCACTTTGAGATGTTAATGCTCTGGCTGTTTCATGCAGTATGGTTGAGTATGAGGTAATATACTTGTACAGAAACTGTGACTTATTTGTACTACTCAGGGGCATCATGAAAATATTATTAACCCGCCGAGTCCCAACGACGTACGATGAACATCGCTACTTTTTTCCGCGGACAGACCCAACGACGTGCATTGTGTCACGCAATTGCAAGGCCCATTGTGTGCACATTTTTCAACATTCGTGGGTGATTTTTGGTAGGCATATGTGGGAGACCTTCCTCTACCTGCTGTCAAGCGGGGATACTGCCTGGCCCCTCCTAACCCCCCCTTCCCCCCTCCCCCCCACCACTGGGCAATTCACCTTTTAGCAGTAACCTAGCCAGTAAAAGTATGTTGCCCCACGGTCTCTCCAATGACGAAATTCATGGTGAAAGTGATTCCTGACGTGGAGGACAAAGAAACAAAGAAGCTAGAGGTAGAAACAAACAGATGTGATGAGGTTGTAATGTCGTAAAGGAAGGTGCCATATGTGGGGGTTTTGGGTGAGTGAACAATGCATTTGCACTTGACATCACGCTTATGGGTAACTGCACTTAGAGATGTTAATGCTCTGGCTGTTTCATGCAGTATGGTTGAGTATGAGGTAATATACAGTAGGCGCGGAAAGTGTTGACGCCATCTTAAAAAAAGAAAACATTCTTGTGGTTAGCAAGGAGAAACAAATAAATTAACACTCACCATTGAATTTAGTATTTACTGCCATTCCCCTTCACCTTTATTATCTTCTTAAGGCGTCTGGGGAGACTGATGGTGTAGTTTGCAGAACAGACGGACTAAAACTGCTCCATAGCTGCAGCCTCAAGTTTAGACAAAGATGATGTGTACATACTATGCAGCTACCGCTTCATGTGCACCCATAAATTCTCAATGGGATTGATATCTGGGCTGTTTCTGGGCCAATCTCGAATAAAGGGAACCTCACAGTCTGTTAGCCACTGTTACACTAGCTTTGCAACATGTGCAGGGCCAGAATCTTGCATAAATACTCTTGCCTTGGTTTTATCAACAGAGTCACTTAAAACATCACATAAGAGCTCCAAATAATTGTTCTGGTTCACTTTTTCATTTGCAGGTAGAATTACCAACCTACCAACACCATAATATGTAAAGCAGCCCCAAGCTATAAGTGAGGCTGGGTATTTAACAAACTTGGAAGTGTACTTAGGATCCAGGGGGTCACTGCCTGGTTTGCGGTACACTCGTGATGAAGGGGTACCAGTGACAGTAAATGTTGACTCATCACTCCAAAGCACA
>JAGKTI010036850.1:0-11004 GCA_018397915.1 Birgus latro
GTGTTTAGTGGTGGCTATGCAGCTGCTGGTGAGGACTGATGGGGGCTGAAGATTGGTGTAGAGGTAAGATTCAGACACTCACTGTAGGAAGAGCTCACTTAAAAATACGTAGGCGACACAACCACAAGGCAGGAGAACAGAGAAAAGTGTGGTAGTGTGTAGATTGGGGTTACAAGGTATGGTTACACAGCATGGTTACAGTTACATAGTATGGGGCTACAAGGTATGGTTACATAACATGGTTATAGTTACATACAGTAGTATGGGGTTATAAGGTATGGTTAAACAACTTAGTATGGGGTTACAAGTTTAGGGTATCGTTTGAGATCCTTGGGATTAATTTTGTTTCACTTAGGCAGATAATATGTGGTTCCTTTCCTTCGGTACAGTCTTTTATCTCTAATAATTTACATATTTGGGTACATTAACTTAATCATGTTTATTTACTTGCCATAGCCTGAGTCTGATGCCTTGCTTCTTTTTATTCCCTGCTGGTTATATATCACTTTCGTACCTGCAATCCAGGTACTTTGTAAAAAAAATTTACTCTTCTCTTCCTCTGATCTTTCCTCATTCTCTGTTTTTGCTTCCTGGACCCTCTTCTCCATTTGTGTTCCCAGTTCCTCTTGAGTTAGGCATCTTTTTATCCATACTCTTTTAAATTAAAAAAAAAAATCCTCTTTTTCCATGAGTTTGGTGGCATTTTCTAATATATCCTCTACAGTGTTTGCACACTGTAAGGTTACTTTCAGGGGCCTTGCCTTACTTCTCTCATATTTCCGTAGCTTTTTATGTTCTATATCTTTATCACAGTATGTTCATTATATTTTCCATCTTTTTTTCACTTGAGATTCTGTTTTTTACGTCATCTTCTCCTATGCTACTGATTACTATAGATTTGTTAATCTTTACAGCTTCCCTGAGTAATTTTTTGAATGATTTCTTTCACTTCCTTTCTTACACTTTTTTCTTCTACCTTTGTGTCTATATCATTCTTTACTTTCACCATTTCAACAAAAAGTAGTTCGTACCTCATCTTTATAATTTCTCACCATTTCATTTACCTGTGTTATTTCCTCTTCAGTATTACTACTTTGGTCTATCATACAGCTTGCTTCCCTGAATTTCTCTGCAACATTTCTGAAATCATCCGTAATTCTCTCATGGTTGACAACTGCACAGCCCACTTCACTAGCCTTTCCTCAGTGAATTTTACCTCAGCTGATATTTAATCGATTCTTGTGGCTTTTCTGTTTATTTCCTTTGTTAATTCTTCCTTTGTTCCTTTTGCTTGCGTCGCTCATTCTTGATTTCATCTACTGCTATTTCAAAAGCTCTCTCGAGTCTATTTACTTTTTCAACTAACTTATCGTAAGTTTCCTTTGAAGCCAGTTCTGGGTAGAATTCATCATTCTGTTTTTTACCTTTGTCTCGTCTCTTAGCACACTCTAAAGACATCTTTCCAAAACATAAAGCCATCTTAAAGAAAAGATAATCTCTACATACAGAAGTTGCATCACTCTGCTGTCTCCTCGCCTTGGTGTTGTCTAGCTGACGTAAGAAAACTCAGCACATTTCTTGACACTGATTTATAGATGTTTACTTACTTTAGGCTACACTTTTTTGCTATTACTTATTTTACTATGTTGGATCATCACTTAAATTTCCCTAAACGAGCTTGACCCATAAATAAATACAACTTAGGTATCCCCAGAGCAGGGCTCAGTGATATACGTCTGACTCGTGTGTGTGTGTGTGTGTACGTGTGTGTGTGTGTGTGTACGTGTGTGTGTGTGTGTGTGTGTGTGTGCCTCAGGAGCCATGTCGTGGTTTTGACCTTGGAAATATCACGAAAAATTTACACTTTTCATCTGGTCTCGAGGCCGAGTTTGAGGTTGGAATAAATTTTTGAGGCCGAGACTGAGGCCTTGAAAATTTGGCATCGAGGGTGAGGCCACGAGACCTAGGCTTTGTGCTTGGTGGAGAGCTAGCAATAAGAAAATGAAAAGTAATTTGAGTGAAGGGGTTAATAATGCTCATTCACACATCAGTGGCGCAGAACCTTTCATACAGCACTCCAAACCAGCTCAGTGTGATTTTATTGGTCTGTCATTCTGCCTCACAAAATTGGACATTTGACATGCGGCTCATTCTGAATATTTTAAATTTGCAGATGCCGACTGAAGGAATTTGAGGGCCAGGTCAGCCCACCTATGATAACTCATTTTTCTCACATTGAAGTCCTGACGCTGGCAATAGCGACCGACTCACAAGCACAACTGCTGCAACATCTGCATTCACTACCTTGTCTGCGTAAACTAGGTAAGTCACCCTACATCACTGAAAGCTTTAGTGGTGTGCAGACACTCTGAAGGCTGGTGATCTAGCAAGAAATCGAATACAATAAATCAATACAAAATAAAGGGAGGGGGGAGGGGACTACACTCATTGTGGGTTACAGCTAAAACTTCCTGATGACGTCACGTTGGCATTATCATTTCGAACTAACAGGCCTCCTGAAACACATAAACACATTTTTTTTTTTCATCTGTTGAACACGAATGTAATAAATACATAACACTTATGTAGTAAGTACACCTACTTAGTCTGGCTACAACGGAATTGGTGAATGGTGTTTTACACACACGCACACACACACACACTTATACCCTGCCAGGTGACATGTAGAGGTGTATGGTATGTAGGAGGACTGTTGGGCCTCGATAGCAGGCTGTGAAGCTTATGCCCAGAGTCGGACACACACAAAAAAAAAGAAAAAAAAGATACTTTGCCATACGATACCCGGCCATAGCGATGTAAAAAATTATCACCCTTCCCTGCCTATTGATGGCCACTTCCTGGGTATCTTATAGGTTTTTATCTGATGGCTTCTTTTGAACCTATTTGATGACATTTTAGACTTAAATTTTGTGGTTAGGTTGCATTATAAACTTTTTAGACTTATATTATCCCTTTGAGATTCCAACGATCCGATTTCGCGTCATCATAAATCCAACCGGCGAGATTCTGATGATTCGAATTCGAGTCATACGAAACATTGTTTTTTTTCTTATTTTCCATGTCCTATCTGGCCTTGTTCCACATACACTATCCTGTTGATCCTTTTCTAACTATTTGTTTTTACAGTGACGAGTACATCAAATAGATATCCATAATTAATAGGTGTTTACCAGGAATAATATCGGTATTACTAGCTTGGATATTTGCCTGGGTGATGTTGATGCGCCAACCAGAAGTATAAATTTCCGTCAGCATATCTCAGGGATAAATAGCATAAAATGCCCTAAACTATATATCAATGGAAAGGGAATTTACTGTAGATTAACATGGTGTAATCAGAATTCATGTG
Organism: Birgus latro; assembly: GCA_018397915.1. Taxonomy (NCBI): domain Eukaryota; kingdom Metazoa; phylum Arthropoda; class Malacostraca; order Decapoda; family Coenobitidae; genus Birgus; species Birgus latro. Next base: position 3,371 of record JAGKTI010036850.1, read on the forward strand.
GATCTAAAAGCAATTTTTTTTACAAATATTTTTCCACGGAAGAGTATGCGATTTTTCCTTATCGGCTAACTTCGACTCGTCCTGTTGGCCTATTATATATCGTTTTTATCATATCAATGATACTAGCATAAAGGGCATCTATTTAGCTCTACAATGACACCCAACTTTTTACTTTATCGTGAATGGTAAACTTGTAGGAAGTATTTCTATGAAGTTACTTCACAGAAAGCGTGAGGTGGGCGCGTTCGCTGTGAATTTTCTTATCAATTTACTTTCGTTTTTTTTTTTCTGTGAAAACTAACATAAATTGCCATAATCTATATATCAATAGAGAGAGAATTTACTATAGATTGGCATGGTTCTATCAAATTTCACGTTAACTCTAGCACTTTTTTACAATTTTTTTTTTTACAAAAAGGTGTGCGATTTTTACTTATCGGGTAACTTCTGCTCATCCTAATGGCCTTTTACCGTTTTCAACTCTACTACGATAGAGCAACTATTCAGCTTTAAAACGGTACCACATTCATTAGTCTACCCTAAGAAGTAAGTGTACAGTGGCCGATTAAGTACAAATATCGCCGTGCGACAGCATGTTCTCTGTGCGCCCGGCTGAGTCTGGCACAGCCACAATCGGCAGAGGCCGAAAGATTCAAAAGGTTATGTTTTAGTCATGGGTTGAGTGAACAGTTTACTAAGTTTAATTTTTTTCCCAGATAATTTTTATGATTTTCATTTTTATTTTTAGGTTTAGGTGCATTACAGATTGCTTTAACCCTAGGCATCCTGACGACGTATGGGTACGTCGTAACGTTTTATCGTGGTGACACCTGCTGATATACCCATACATTATGCAACTGCAAGGTCCGTCATTTGCACATTTTTCAGTTTTCATGGGTGACTTTTGGTAGGCATACCGGTATGTGGGAGACCTTCGTCTACCCGTTGTCAGGCAGGGATACTGCATGGCCCCACCTGACCCCCCTCCCCCCCACACACCATTTTCTCGGCAATTCACCTTGTTAGCAGTGACCTGGCCAGTAAAGACATGTCACGCCATGGTCTCTCCAATGACGAAATTCACGGTGAAAGTGATTCCCGAGGTGGAGCACAAAGGCAGAAACAAGCTAGAGGAAGAAACAAAAAGAAGTCATGTAATGTCGTAGAGGAAGGTGCCATATGTGGATGTGTTTGGTGACTGAACAATGCTTATATCGCTTATATTATTGTGTGAAAACCAGTATAGTCTTGTAGTACATATAAATTCGTACCAAATATATAAATAAATACATAATTTAAAATGGCTTGAATTAGTTCCCCCTCCCATAGTTCATTTTCTTTCAAGCCAGGTACCCTCATAGAACATGAAAAAGTAAGGGTACTCTCACCTGTAGCAACATTTACAGTATAAGTTCAGGAGGGCAATAATATTTCTCTATGAATTTTGGAAGTTTCTCACCAAAAACGGAGGTTTGAGCTAAATTTTTTTTTTCCAGAACTGGTCGGGACTGGGGGGAGTCAGTGGCGGAAAATTTGCCAGAACGTGACGGGTTAAGGCCAAGTTTAGCTGGTTTTAAAGCTATTTGGGGGTTTATGTGAGCTAGAAACTTGTTTTTGGTCTCATTTGGGTGGGTTTTGGACTTGGTTGGGATTGGATCCCAAGGCTCTCCAATGCAGCCCTATACTTTCTATGTTATAACGTCCCCATTTAACAATACCTAGGCTCAAAGATGGGTTTTCCCAAAAGCATCTCATCATTATAATGAGGACGGGGCGTATATATCATCAGCCATTGCAAGTCAAAGCTGCAAATCCCACTGCTACCCGGCACGTCCCCATGGGGCAGATAGGGGAAGGCCCTGTAGATACACAAGGTACCGTCTTGGAGGGCATGGACCATGGGACTCCATCGAATATAATGAATAAGGTGGCACAAAAATTACATCTCACGAGAAACTATGTGGCAGGGAGGTGGGATTATTTGCCTCCATCCTCTCAACCAAACATGAGTTATATTGCAATTGATCTGACGGGCATTCCTGTTGGATCGTCTACTCCTGTGCCTCCTGTGCTTAAGGCCAGTGAGTCCCCGAAAGGGAGTAGACATTGTGTTGACAGGTTAGAGACTGGGACATTAAACAAACTGAAATCCATGAAGATCTATGCATGCAATGAAGAAGCCCTGCAGAAGATTACAAACTTGAAAACTTAATGACTGAAATAGAAAACATTAGGTGGGATATTGTAGGTTTGAGTGAGACCCACAGGAAAGATGAAAAAATAATTCAGCTTAAAGACAGCAACCACCTATTTTACTACAGAGGAAGGCAAAATGAAAGAATTAGTGGTGTAGGATTACTAATTAACAGAAATCTTGCAGACAACATTGTTAATCAGCAGAGTATCTGACAGAGCACCATTGGTTGTAATTAGACTATGCAAAAAATATACCCTGAGAGTAATACAAGTATATGCACCAACTTCTCAATGCTCAGATGAAGTAATAGAAATAGGGAGAGCTGGAGCTTTAGTTTCATCAGCCCTCAGGACTAGTTCCTGACCATCCCCCTTTGATGAACTTTTTCAGTGTCTCAGTAACACAGAGAGTAGGCCAGCATGCTCTCCAATACAAGCTTCTCTAACAGCCAACATCAAACTACATGCACGCTACACACTACACTTACTTTTCAAAATTCAACGAAAATGGCTACAAATAATAACCAAGCCTTGGAGTCTCCTGGGGGAGGGGACCATAAATGCCCCCATCCGCCCCTCTCCCAGTGATGACTCTAGGAGCTGCATGGAACCACTGTCTGACTCACTCCTTCTTCATTGCTGCAACATTCGCGGCCTTTCCTCTAACTTTTGCTCTGTTGAGCATCACCTCTCCTCCTCCAAACCTCACCTTCTCTTCCTCACTGAGACTTAGCTGTCTGAGGCAACTGACAGCAAACCCTTTTCTGTATCCTCCTACTTTCTCTATACTCATTTTGCTCTCGTGTTCCTGAACTTGATTCTTCTGAATTCTCTACTCTCTGGCTTCGGCTTTCCTGTCATTCTCTGACTAAATATATCTGTGCTGTTTACTTATCTCCTAATTCTACTATCAAAAATTCTTTGACTACCTTACTTCTGTGATGGAACACGTTCTATCCATTTCTCCTTTCTCTGAAATCTCCATTCTAGATTTCAATGTTCACCACCACCTTTGGCTCTCCTCTCCTTTCACTGATCCACTTAGTGAACAAGCCTACATCTTTTCTATCCTTAACCCCTAAACCGCGGGGTTGTTGGAGGCGCGCCGTTCCCATCCTGCGGGGATATTCGCGCTCCGACTGACTTGTTAAAAATATTTGCCAAAAATCAGTTATTAGTCCTAGATTATTATAATTAAATATGCTTATTGCACATACCTTCAGCTTTCTCTTGGGATGTTTGTTGAGCCTTCGTCGACTACCGTAGGACTTGTGGAGACTCCTGAATTTGGGTACCTAAGTCTCCACTTTACACTTCCCGACATCCCCTAATCTGAATACCACTGCCTGATATTATCACTAGAAACACTATTCAATGATTTCCAAGTACTTTGGAATCCATAATAAAAAATAAAAAAACACTGTGAAAGCAATGAGAACCACGAGCACGTAAAAGCCTCCCACTCACTTGCTTGCGCTAGTTCGCCGCTCATATACACACTCACACTTTATTGTTTCTAGTACTTTATAACACTTATATATATCTGCGGTATTTATCGATAAGTTTCCTTCAGTAATTGTAATTTATTTTCACTCCAGGCATTCACTTTCTCGTTCTGTAAGTACGAGTCTCCCACTCGCTTGTTCGCCGCTCGTAGTCTGGCATTTGTTATTCATATATACATTCACACTTTATTGTTTCTAGTACTTTATAACACTTATATATATCCACAGTATTTATCGATAAGTTTCCTTCAGTAATTGTAGTTTATTTTCACTCCAGGCATTCACTTCCTCGTTCAGTAAAAACAACGTAGAGAGCAAAGATTTCACTTTCATTCCTCTATTTGTACTCATATTCTTATATTACAAATTATTTACACAATGTTACGGACTGTCACGCAAGTAACTTAAAAAACTATATTCCACTGTTCAATCATATTTACCTCCATTGCTTTCACTTGCTATTTATACATAATTTACACACATTATTTACAATCCCCTTCACAGTGTTTTAGAAGTTTTTCCGGCAGTGGTACTCAAAGAAGCAGGGTACGCAGAGGGGAGCCACGCGTGACACCTGCGGATCGTAACCTGTGGCAGGCATTTGTACAAGTCTGTGCCGCTCCAGGTACGCCCTTTGCTCCAATCTGACAGGAAGTCTCACAGAATGGCGCCTTGGAGTTGCTGATGTCACCCTACCATATCTCTCAAGCAGCTGCTGGACACAGTTCCTGGCGAACAACCTCAGGGAGGACTTGGGTGGCTTTACCTTCATCTTGTACAGGATGAAGGCGTTCAGCATCGTCATGTCTAGGAGATGCAGAAACACTTTCCTGTACCACCTAGTATTCTTCCTGAGGCAGTCGATCTCTCCAATCATCATGTCAGACTTGTTCACGAGCCGCATGTTGATATTGTAGTCAATGACAACATCAGGTTTTTTCACTGGTTCGCCTTCCCACTGTCTTTCATTTCCCCCTTATGTGCAGTGGTGAGCATGTGCACGATCCTCTTGTCATGCCACCGTAGTGCCAGCATCTTCTCAGACTTGAGCAGGTGCACGTCTCCTCGCTGTGAACTTCCTGCCTCGGGGAATTTGGGGAAGTTGGCACGATTGCTTCTCACAGTGCTGCAGGAGCTGATGCCGTGCTCCGAAAGGTATTTTGCAAGTTTCGGTGCTGTATAGTAGTTGTCTATATACAGCACATGATTCCCACTAAAATACTTTTCAAGCAGCACTTTTACTACACAGCCTGAGAAGCCAAGTGGGTGTGTTGTGTCCAGATCGACAGTGCTGGCTGAATAGATGACGAAGTCAAGGATGTACCCCGTCTTACAGTCGCACAGTACAAAGAACTTGATTCCAAAGCGATGACGTTTGCTTGGAATGTACTGAGCGAACCTCAGACGTCCTCTGAACAGAAGCAAGGATTCATCTATGACAACCTTCTGAAATGGGTGGAAGAATGACATAAATTTATCCTTCATTCTGATCAGAATTTCCCGGATCTTCCAGAGTGGGTCAGTCTGGGAAGGTAAATCATTGTCGGCAAAGTGCAGGTCCCCATGATGTTCCTGAAGCGATCTCTGGCCATGTACTTGTTGAAGGTGGGTGATGGTAGTAGGGGGTCCATGGATCAGTAGTCCTCCAACTCATGCTTCTTTGAATGGGGCATGAGAAGCATGAGGGCGAAAAACACAAAAAGTTCGTGGACCCCAAGCACGCTCCAATCTTTCATTTCTTCTGCACCAGTAACACTTGCAGCACGTTGTGACTCGTACCTGTTGGTCTCATCACAAATGTGCTGCATGACTTCGTCAGCCAGGAAGGCCAAAAGGTAGTCAACACACTCAGCGTCATCGCCTAGAGTGAAGGCAGGCTGTATCCCTGAGGAACTCTTGTCTGACGAAATCAGACCCATCTGTCCACACGAAGGTGTCCAGGGTTCCCCTCTCGTGGCGTAGAATGCTGGGTCCGGGTGCGAGAGGGCAGCGGTTGGTGTGAGGTGAGCTGGCCTGTTTCAGTGTCACCCTGCGTAGCCCTACGTTGCTGACAGGGTGACCAGATTTCTCTAGAGGGAATATGCTAGACAGCAGCTGAAATTATGCTAGATTGGCAAAAATAAAGGTAAATCTTTTGTTGCTCTTAATACGTTCGGTTTCTGTTATATTTTATGATTAATATAGTATTATTTCCACGTTTTTAACTGTATACAGTATGCACTCTTATAATTATGAAAGAAGAACATTAAAATAAATAATTATTCAGGTTCTAAAAGTTTGACAAATATTTGTGCAACATAAGTTGAAACTCTTCCTAATACTGTAGTTTCAACACTACCTGTAGAAAATAAATGCAAATTTAATGTATTAATGTGTGAATTAAATTTGAAAGTTGTGGGTTCCTATTTTCAGCACGGTTAATCATAGTATCAACACCTTCATTCTTTACTTTCACAAATGTTGTCATGGGAGTTAATTTGGGATCAAGTTTTTCTTTCATAAGGCGCTTATGCTTGTTAGCCTTTGCATGCAAATCAATCACGGTTTTCTTACTTTGAAAAGATGTCTTACAAACACTGCACTGTGCTTTGTTGTTGTCCACTTTTCTTAGCCAGGGCATGTATTCTGGAAATCTAAGCCATTCTTCACGAAATGCTTGAATGTAATTTTTTTCTGTTAGTTTTTCTCTTTTTAGCAACTACTTCTTCTACGTCTGAAGACATTTTATCCTGCAACAAAGTACACTTTGAACAAAGTACACTTAAATTTTAAAGTTAATATACCGTGTTACGTATTTCATAAACAGTAAAAAGGCCAGTACGTTGGACCAGTGGCGACTGGCGTAATACTACTGAGTTATCAGTCCTATATTACTGGGTATCACTGTTCTGTACCACACTTCGCACTTAAGCACTGCAACCTACAGGAGGCACTGAAGCAGTAGAGAAATGATGGACACTGAACCTGCCGCAGCCTAAACAGACGGCATCCACAGACTCAACTGAATAACTGACTTTAGTCTGCCAAGGCGCCACCCTGGGTCCCTGGCCCAGCGCCTGTGGATCTGTACAGTGCACGTCTACCCTCCTCCAAAGCCCGTGATTTCCTGCTCTAGGCTTGTTAAAAGTATGGACTTTCACAGTTACCATTAATCATATTATATTAAACATGTATCCTGGTCTTCAATCCAGAAACTACCGCTAGCCACGAGTGGTAAGTTATTATAATCATGCTAAAAATTGTGCTAAGCTCATTAGATTATGCTAAAAATATGCTAGAGATGACAACATGCTAAATTTTATGCTAAACACAATTTTCTGGAAAAATATGCTAAAATTAGCATAATTATCCTAAATCTGGTCACCCTGGTTGCTGAGCAGCACTAGCAGCCCTAACTCTAAATGCTACTCTACCTCTACGAATTTGGGATTTACCTCGTGTCCTACGGCCTGCCTTCACTGTAGGTGATGGTGTTGACTCCGACGACGATGACTCAGAAGAAATTTCAGCTGAAGATGTCGACGATATGAGGGAGGTTGGGGTGATTCACCTCTTGACTCATGGCAGGCTGGGTCACGCGGGGCCATTGTCCTAACCCGCCTCCTCTTCACTCCCTTCCCAAATTCCTTCCCTTCCTGCAGTAATGGCTCCTTTCCCTTGGAGCTGGGAGGAACTTGGAGGGGTGGAGCACTGGTACTAGGAGTTGGTGGCACGATTTCCTCCGGCTCATCACCCAACTCCTCACCCAACATTTCAAAATCACTGTCCATCATGATCATGGACAATTCAGCCAATTTGCATTCCACTGCAGAATCACTCAGTCCTTTACCCCTTCTCACGCGAGGTTTTGTAGGGGTAGAGGTCACAGGGCCCTTTTCTGTGGGCGCAGAACTGGCGGAAATGGATGGGCGCGACTGCGACACTCTCACTGTT
>JAGKTI010036851.1:0-11004 GCA_018397915.1 Birgus latro
GATGTCAAGTATTTAAGGGTTGAGAGACAAGCTCTTAACATTTTGCCATAAGTTGTCTCTCTTAAGCAGAGGACAGTCATCTGGAGGCAGCAAGAATCAAGTAAGGATTATGTAAAAACTCTACTGGCCAATCCAATATTACCTTCTTTGATGTGTAGGGGTTCGGGCTGGTGTAGTGTGGTATATGTAAAGGTGGATGGTAGCCAGCTGGCCTTAGTGGCATTGTGTGATTGCAAACCTCCAGTCACCTCGATGGGATTTATTCTGGGCATCGCTGTCACTCCAGATGAGACATTCTAACCTCTAGACCACCAGGGTTAGTGTTCCCTAGGGTTAGTGTTCCCTAGGGTTAGTGTTCCTTCATTCCCCCCTCCACCCTTCCATAACAGTATAGCCGTTCAGCACTGGAATGTATGTTAACCCTTTTCCTTTCTTTCTTTTTCTTCTTTCATCCTCTCTCTTTCTCTTCCCCTCTGCATTGCTGTTTTTTTCATCCATTCACACCATTATCCTGTTTGAATGAAGGCTGAGACGGCTGAATTGTTTTACTCTTTTTCAGCTAATGGCAGATGGTGTTATTCAGGTGAGTGAGTCAGGAGTGAAATGGCAGGGGACAGAGTGACATGGAGGCGATTTGTTTGTGGCCACCCCGTTCGGGATTGAGGCGTCTGGCAATAGATAGATAGAGTCAGGAGTTAAGTGTCAGTCATCACAGTATAGTTGTTTGTACCAGGTTGTTGCAGTGTTGTTCCGTGAGCGGTGGTGCCGAGGACGTGTGGAGGACGTGTATGCCCCCTCAGGTGCAGACAGGGAGGCATTGGTGGAGGTGTTCCTGCTAGACTATGGGATTGTTGTGAAGGTGATGGTGAGTACTAAGGTGATGGAAGGTGGTTGGGGGTGTGTGTGCATAGAAGGTAAAGTTGGAGGGGGGAAATTTGCCTAATGTTTCCCTTATACTTATTGATACAGTGTTCCTAAGTTAAGAGCAACTTGGTTTGTTTCTTTGCCTATGCCATAAATAACCCTCTTTCATTTGCTGCGTCCGAGAGAAAAGCGGCAGAAGCCTTTGGTATGAAACTGATCCAGTAAAATAGAAATAGTTTTGTCCCTAACCGTATTTTGATGCAGTTTTGTTGTTAAAGATTGAACTTCATTAAAACAGACTTTAATAACCTTTCATGTGACCTCCTGACATGTCATAGGAGTACACGAGCTTACATAAGTCCTGTACGAGACAGCCGTAGTATGTATTCAGTATGGACATTGGGTATTAGTGTTTAAGTATTATATATGTAGGAGTGTGGGGAACAGGAGGACTGCCAGGTCTTAGGGATTTTTTTTGTATCATTCCCAGTTCTTAAAACGATCAAATCACTGAACTGGCAACTGAAATGAAAATCGTAAGTACCTCTTGTCTGATGATATCGTGTCGCTACCAACATGTGATTTTACTACGGAGAGTGGTCCAGTAGTGAAGTTATCATTACAGGCTCTGCATAACTCCTTCTTTTAAGTAAATATTTCTGATCTAAGTAAACTCACATAAAGGTAACAACAGTCGGATGAAAAGATGACATTGGGCTGAAGTGGTTAAGAGGACCGTATTGAAAAATGATACACTGTGTAGGAATCATTATTGCATGCATCTCGTACACAGCATCACAGCTTTTTATAACAGCTGGCATAGAAAAGTGATAGAAACAGGTTTATTAACTGTATAATTAAAAAAAACGTGCAGAGAATTGGCATCCCGTTGTTTAGGCAGCAGTACAACTTTTATAGGTACTTTTTCTTCAATTTAGTGTTGGCTAATGACAAATTACTGAAACAAAAGCTTATAGGCACTTTTTCTTCAATTTAGTGTTGGCTAACGACAGATTACTGAAAGAAAAGCATTCAGGAGGCAAATGGTAATCACCCGCCAGAATATGCTGTTGGCCAAGTCCAAGATTTTAACCATATCTTGATACCCTGAAGGTTTCATGTTGGTAAGTCAAGCCGTTCATGAGATATAATGGTGGTAAAGGCGGGTGATTAAAAACTAGTTGGCCCTTGGCATCCACTTTGGTGACCTTGATCCCAAGTGCCCATTTTCAAACTTGGCGAAGATTATGGCCATATCTTGTTACCCTGAAGGTTTTATGTTGGTTGCTCAGCCGTTCATGAGATATAATGGGAACACACACACACACACACACACACACACACACACACACGCACACACACACACACACACACACACACACACACACGAGATATAATGAGAACACACACACACACACACGAGATATAATGAGAACACACACACACACACACGAGATATAATGAGAACACACACACACACACACACGTAGGCTGGCGATGATAAACTCAGATGATATAACAAGTCCTTAGTGCACTGACGACTGACTGGCACTGATATACGTGTTTTTGTGGGTTTAATGAGAACTGATTGACTCCTCTCTGTATTTTTCTAACCAGAGCGCAAGTGTGGTTGGTCTGGGTGTGGGAGAGTGGAGCAGTGTACCACACCAAGCGAGGCGGGTCACTCTCTTTGGCCTCGTACCCCTCTCGCTGAGCTACACCTGTACACCCACAGATTTCAAGCTTGTACTCAAGTAAGCATCGGCAGTAGTGGGTAGGAAGGGAAGAGGAAAGGAAAGGAAAGGGGAGGGAGGAAAATGAAGTAAGCATCGGCAGTAGTGGGTAGGAAGGGAAGAGGAAAGGAGAAAGAAAGGAAAGGAAAGGGGAGGGAGGAAAATGAAAGGAAATTGAGTTTATTGCCTATAAAAATAATTTCTATTACTTTTTCTACCACCAGATGCTAGTCATATAGTCATTAACCCCTTAAGACTCATGACAGCTGTTTGTATTGTTGCTGTCACATGACTAACTTATGCAGCTTGAGAGTCCTTAGTGCTGTACTTATGTAGGTAATACGTGTGCATGTAGGTAGGAGTGGGTAAGTAAGTACAGTAAGTAGGTAGGCTGGTGGGGGAATGGATAGGTAGGCAGGGGAAGGGAGAGTGGATAGGTTGGTGGGTAGTAATGACAGAGGCAGGGCTGAACATTAAACCATTTAAGTATCACCCATCCACATAATGATGTACAGAATCATGTGTACACCATAGATAAGCCAACGGATCCTTGACTGACGTGAGAACTTGTACACTGAGCATAAAATAATTGAATTCTTTTGACGTTGATCATTCTTGTTCACTGCCTTCACACCTTCACAGGGAGGTATGGAAATGGGACACATCGGCAGTAGAGTTTGTTGCAAAGATCTGTCACCTGAGACCACCGGCAGAGTTCCAGCCCATTGCATTTGGCCCAGATGGTATGTTTCTGGCCACCTGTATGAATAAGTGAGGTATTTAGAATTTTAGGCTGTGGGAATGTAATATGAAGTTGTGGAGGGGGCGAGAGGGAGGGGGAGGCCGAGGATGAGGTGGAGGGATGGAGTGGAGAGGTATATGAGAGAGGGGGGTGTGAGTTGGGAGCGTGGTAGTGAAATGGCAGGGGACAGGGTGACATGGAGGCGATTTGTTTGTGGCCACCCCGTTCAGGATTGAGGCGTCTGGCAATAGATAGAGATAGATAGTTATGGTCCCAGGTTCATCCGATTGTAAACCTGGTGCGCTGCAGGCTGAGGTTGCCCTTCTCCTACAGACCAGCATCCTCCTTGCAGAGAATAAGGGAGTGGATAGTGAAGCAACCCAGGTGACATACAGTACATTTATTAAAAAAAATTACACAGATGTACTGTATGTGTAGATGTCCGATGGTTAGGCCTGTGAGTTGGCCAGGCTTCCGAGGGCTTAAATGATACGTGAAGGATTGCACGGCTCATTTCTATGGGCTCGATTTTTTGTACTTGTGATTTCTCCCTTGTTTTTTTATCGTACCTCATCCCATTATATAAGTGGAAATTATGGTGAGTTGATGGTGGTGGTGATGATGGGAGGGAGAGAGAGAGACAAGTGAATGGTGTACTAGAGTGCAGGAGTAAGAGTGGATTTAAAGACTGTTTCAATAGGCCGAGGATGAGATGGAGGGATGGAGTGGAGAGGTATATGAGAGAGGGGGGTGTGAGCTGGGAGCAGGGCAGTGAAATGGCGGGGGACAGAGTGACATGGAGGCGATTTGTTTGTGGCCACCCCGTTCGGGATTGAGGCGTCTGGCAATAGATAGAGATAGATAGATTCAATAGGTCACCAAAGCAAGAGTGTCGTATCCATCCGCTCGTCATCCACCCATATATTGCCTCACTAGGAGCGTAGGAGCTTAGGACTCGACTACGCTCTCCAGTCATTTAAGGCAGAGATGACGAGTGCTGTTCCGAGAGCGATATTATGCGAGCTGTATACCGAGCCGGCCCTCACATGTAATCCTCTAAGGACCATAGCCACTTGGAGTGCCTAGCCTACTGAACCTCCAGGCATTCATTTGGAACTTACCATCCATCATCCAGTCCTGTGTTGCCCCATTAGCAGCGTAGGAGGCCGGGGCTAGGCAAGTTGGTCCTGACATTTAAGATGAGAGTGACCAGCCTCACTCATCCCTGAGAGGCATTATGTGAGCAATAAACCCCAACCACCCCTTGGATATAAACCTATACGTGCTTGATCCAATTGGAGCGCCGTAATTACCCACTAAACCACAAGGCACCATAATTTGGTTATAAGGTTACCGCCCACAGTAATAAATGGTTTCCTGGTGTACAGGAAACCATTTGGCTTGTCACTCAATGTAGAATCACCCATAGGCAGAAGGAAGAGGAAAGAATGAAGGAAAGAAAGACAGAAGAGGAAGGAAGGAATAAAGGAAAGGGCAGACATCCAAAGCAGCACTACATCAAGTGAATGGATGGTGAGTGTCCCCACCTACTACTTATGGAACTTACCATCTCTAGTAAATATTTTCCTGGGTTATAAGAAACCATTTTGATGTGGTTTTCAGGGTTGGATCACCTGAGGGTAGCCTTACATTGCGTGAGTGGATGGTGGGCACCCCTACTTATCACCATAAAGTAAAGTTTTGGAGTAGTAAAGTCGTTGTGCTGTGTACGAATGGTCAAGAGGTCTTAAAGTTTGGTGCTGCCAGGCATTAAGAAATCGGCTTTTTAAAATCAGATGAGCATATCAGGTGGAGAAAAGAGTTACCTTTCATAGCCTTCCTTGAATATTTATTTATTAATTTATTTATTTTTTTAAGACTTGCATTGCTTTGGAGAGTGTTTTCAGAGTAGGTGTAAGATTTTTTTTTTTTTTTTAAGACTTCCATTGCTTTGGAGGGTGAGGGTGTTTTCAGAGTAGGTGTAAGATAAAGCCTTCGTTAATTCCTTCAGTACGAGAGTCCTCCCCTTAGTTCAATTAAGTCATTTGGGGTTAGCAAGACTCGAATATCCAGTAAGCCACAGGACTGACGCTGTTAATAGTTCATAGACCTTACTGGCTAATACTGACTGACTGACTCGGTTAACTGTTACTTCTGTTACTCCCTCAGGTTGTCCTCAAGGGTTCCTCTCCATCACCTTCACAAAGGACTGTCTGAAGCACCTCCCCCAAATCTCACTCTCAGGATACCCCAAGGAAGACAAGGATGCGGCCATGGTTCTCGATCTTGCAGGGCTACTGGTGCATTGTGGGTACAGTGCATGGGATAAGGAGGCGATGGTGAAGTTGTTGAAGCAAGTTGAGGAAGAGGAGGAGATGAAGCAAGCAGAGGGAGAGGGAGGGAGGGAGGTGAAGCGAGTGGAAGAGAAGGAGAAGGAAGAAAGACTGGGAGAGATACTGAGGAGATTGAAGGAGAGTAGAGGGATGTTTCTAAATCAGGATGAGGGGCAGGGATCAAAGCGAGAGGAGGGTTGTTTGAGGGGAAAGGGTACAGATGGCACTGGAGATGAAAATTTTGAGGCTGGAGATAGAAACAGCTGTATTGAAGAGGTGAAGGATGAGAGTGGGGATGATATTTTCAGCCAACAGTTAGCTTCTCTGCCTCACGACCAAGACTTCAGTAGGAGCTCGGAGGACCAAAATACGTCCACTGCCGGAGAAAGTCAGCTAGGTCAAGGGAGAGAGCTGACTGGCCTCCTCGCCCTGTCTCCGAGCCAGCACTCCACTCCTCTCCCATCCCCCCCCATGCCCCACCCTCCGGTCCCCTCATCTCAGACGTCCCTGACTTCAGACTCCTTACCTTTATATAGCTGTAGGTGAGTGGGCAGGTGTTGTTATTTTGGCAGGTATGATGATGATGATGTGTGGTGATCAGAGGTAGTTAGTTAGTGAGGATGGTGATGGTGCCAGCGATGTATTATGGTGATTGTAATGATCAATATTTGTTAATGTGATTATGATGTATGATGGTGGATGGAAGTTATTGATATCGATTAATGTTGAAATGTAGTATTGATGGTTTATGTTGATGTACGGTGGTTGATGATTGTTGTGTCGTTAAATCACAGTACATCAACCTCGTCACAACAGGTCAATTTTTAAATTTAGAGTCATTAAACCCAGGAGACTTCCCCCCCCCTCTCCCCCTACAGGCCTCCTAAACCCATTTGATGTCAGTGTTCATTCTCAAATTGATTACTGTGGTCTGGGGGTAGCATTTTTCATACTGTCTGTGTTAAAATTGGTGTTGATGATCTGTGTACTGTATTCCATCCTTGTGTATTGTGTTCTTGTATACAGTATATTGTTCATTTAAGTTCTCATGTCTTTGTCTTTACAGATCAGCCTGGAGCAGCATCCTAAGGTCCCCAGCCAGGCACACTTACAGTCATTCCCCGGAAAAAAATGATGGCAGCATTCTTAATCTGGAAGGAAGCCGCTCTCAAACCAGTACATCAAGGAGTCTCGGATCACTTCTTGTCGAGGTACCTGCAGAGATGAGCGGCACACAGGTACATACTGTTGCAAAGCTTGAGGAAGAGAAAGTCATGCAGGGTGAGAAAAATGCAGAGATGGTGGAGGAAATTGAAAGCACACAGTTACAGGATAGTTCATTAGTTTTGGAGAAGGGCAAGTCAGTTAACAGAAAAGACAATGTGGCTTCACTTAACACTAAAAGTTCAGACACTTCTCATGACACTCACAAGCCAGCATCACTTCAGACCAGAACTTCAGAAACCCCTCCAGAAGATAGTCACAAAGCATCTTCACTTCAGACGGAAATTTCAGAAACTCCTGACGTTCAAGACAGTCCATTTTCTGGCGTGACTTCCTCTGCAAGATCCCCTGCGTATAGTAAATTTACACTTCTTCCATCGGCTCCAGAATGCCAGAGGATTAGAATGTCGGAATTGAATATTATTGAAACCACAGGAAGCCATAACAGCCAGGCTCTTAGTCATGGTGAGCTTCAAGGAGAGAGTAGAGAGTTAGTGAAGGACAGTGTGACAATGGAACAAGTTGGTAAATTGGGAGAAAACAGTAAAGAGATGAGTAAGAAGGAGAGTGATCCTATGGCTGGGATATCTGGTGGTATATTTGCTGGTGGTGCATCTGAGGGGAAATGTATATCACAGGATGAAGGGGAGCATAAAGGACTGCATGATGAAAGAGCCCAGCCGTCAGGAGAAAAACATATATTTAATTATTCAGTAGGAAAAAATCATCAGGCACTAAACAAGGAGTATAGTAGTGCAGTTAAACACAGTGATTATTTTCCTATTAATCACAAGGAATTTGACAGTAAAAAAAAGCATGAGGAATACCCAGCTACTTACCCTCCATGGCTGAGTAAGGGCTTGTTACACACTACCCAGAATGTCAGCAGCCCACCCAGGAAGGCTAAACAGTTACAAGCAGACACACCTTTGGATGACAAGGACTCACTTATAAAAAGGCAAACTAAGTTGAGAAGTAAACAGAGTGCTGGAGAAACACCTTTGATAGTAAATAAGGAGGATGTTGAGGCCTTGAACAGATGTAGTGAAAAGCTGGACATGGCAGGTAAAGTAGGCAGCTCTTGCCAGGCCCTTAACATGTCGTTTATGTCCGACACCCGTGACGTTTGGACCTACGATGAAGTGGGATACCTAGAGGAGCGGGAGTTCGCGCCCATCATGAGCTTGCAGCCCGAGGTCCCAAATATTGCAAAGCTGTTTAGAGTGTTTGTATCGGGGGCGACACGAATAGCTGAGGAGGACGTGATGGTAAATGAACGTGTCACAGCGGCGCAGTTGAATCCACACATTGCCGAAGCTTTGAGAAATTCTGAAATGCGAGCCACACGTCTACAAGCCTTCTCCTGGCCGCTCTTAGCTCGAGGCAGCTCTGCTATCATTGTCGGAGGTCATTCGTGTGGCAAAACCCTAGGGTATGTGGTCCCGCTCCTCTCAGCTTACCTAGACACGTGGCAGCACATGAGAAAACGACTCGTACCTGGTGCAGGGGCTGTGTTAGTGGTGGTTTGCGGGTCGTGGCACGGTGCAAAGACTGTGGCGGATTATGTGGTTAACTTCCTGCCTGCCGATGCCACTCTCAGGATCATGACAGCCTGGGGAGGGTGTGGGAGAGAGGAAATGGAGGAGACAAGAAAGTTACTGATGGGAGGATGCGATATTCTGATAACCACTGCACCCTGCCTGGTACGACTTCTGACTGGAGAGGAGCCAGGGATAAAAACCAAGGACCCCCTGATAGATGGCCCAAGCACACCCATTACATCCCTCTCTCGCTGCTGCCACCTGGTGATGGACGATATAGATCTCACCCTGGAGCAGTTCCCCGATGAGGTGAAGCAGATACTGATAGCGTGGGGCGAGGGCCAGAGGGAAGGCAAGCAATGGGGTGTGGAGCAGCAGGTGGTATTGGTTGGAAGACATTGGACACAACACTTTGACTCCCTCGCCCATATGCTTCTGCCGCTTATGGACCCAACAGTCATCATTTCATCCCCTCTGGAAGCTGCCGTTGCTGCTAAAGTTACCACTCATGCCCACTATGCAGCCAGTGAAGGTGAATTTTTCATGACAGTGATTGCACTTATTAAATCATTCTATAGTGATAGGAAAAATCTTGTCTTCGTCAGCAGTAAGTCAGCATCTGAGAAACTGATGGCTCTGTTGCAAAATGTCACAGTTTATTGCTTGAGTATTTCTAGTTCCACAGCGAGATGGAAACTGCAGCACATAGTCCGAGAATGGCACATGGTACGAGGTGTCACCCTGGTTGTTTGCAAAGAGGCTGAACACCTGTTACTCCAGCATGACCTTGCTAATGCAGATACCATTTTCCAGTGTTATATATCTCAGCCTGTCTCCAGTTTTGCTTTAAAGTATGCCTTCTTGATTGATAATTTATCCACAGACTTAAATCAAAAGACTTCAGACTGTGAGTCACACGTACTGGTTTCTCCAGCAGTAATAGATGCAGTTCCAAGCATTATAGAGGAACTGCGGAGAATTTGCGTGAGTTTTCCCCCAGAATTCACACAACTTGCTGCCTCAGTTGACCAAAGAAACCATAGTAAATACAAAGCTCTGTGTTACTACCTGAAAGCTTATGGAAGATGTCCCATCAAGTCCAGCTGCAAATTTAGGCACCATGTCCAGACCTCTGATATTCCCAGTGGCTTGCCAAGGTCTGGAGAAGTCTCATTTGAGGTCGTAAGGGTCCTCAACGCCTCTAGGTTCCTTGTCCGATTGACGGAGTTCCGTGAGAAGGCTGGAGCACCGAGGAGAAGTTTGAGGAACAATTACTTGACTCTTTTTTTAGCCCTCCAGGAACACTATGCAGACCCAGCCAGATGCAGGTCCCTAGGCAGTGTAGAGCAGGGTACGTACTGTGCTGTGGAGGTGGAGGAGGGGTGTTGGGCTCGGGGGCAGGTGGTAAGGGTCAGCTATGCCCAAACGTGCCCCTTGCTGGTGGTGTTTCTGGTAGATGAGGGAAGGGAAATCACAGTGGAACAGAAGTCAGCATATGCCCTCCCTCCGACGCTAGCTGCTGTGCCCGAGCTGATTGTCGAGGTGTATCTTTGTTGTGTAAAACCTCAAGACCTAGACCGTGAGTGGACCTTCCAGGCATCGCGTTTCATGCAGGACATATTTACTGCCAACGAGACCAGCATCTTTATTGGCCGCATTGTCCTTGCTCTGGGCCTGACACTATGGCTCTGTCCTGTTGTGGAGTTTACAGAGGTGGGAAAGAAATTTGTCAAGAAAGAGACACTGCGGGGGAAACTGATCATGCAGGGGTTTGGTGTGGACAATCCCAGGCACATTGAAAACCTCAAAGAACTCTGCACACAAGCTTCGGTACCTTTGAAGCCAGAAAGCTTGAGTGAACACGACTGGATGAGTGAAGTAGATGATGCACTCACCAAGATCGAAAGCATGGAGGCTAAAGGAAAATGTAACAGTAGCAGTGGTATTACCTTGAAAGATAATGAATGGACTAAGATTAATTTAGATATTGTGGACCAGACTGAGAAATGTGAGGACAGTGAAAATTTGGATAGGACAGGCCTGGCACCACAGAGACAAGAAGGCAGTGATTTAGCAGAGAACAAAAAATCTGTTTGCCAAAGTAGCATCTCTGGCAAAGTAGGGAAAGATGCCAGCAGCAGCATGGAGAAGTACAACAGTAGCATTAAGAGCACAGAGACTTCAGAAAATGGCACTGCAGAGAAAAGGAACAGTAGCAGGAACAGGAGGGAGGATTCAGAAGACAGCATTTATGACAAAAGTGACACAGGAAATAACACACAGATCCCCAAAGCACAGGAAAGAGATACTGAAGCACCAAAGAATGATATAGAAACACTCGACAACAGAAGGAACCCTGACCTGGCGGATAACGCGTCTGATCCTGGCATTCTGTGGGAGGAGCTGCCACTGATGAGAGATGTTCGAGTCATGTTTGGCGAGATTGAGTCCACTGAGAGGTTCTTTGTCATCAGGGAGGACAGAGTGGCAAGGTGGGTAACTATATTTTTGCCTTATTTTTGTTATTTTTTGCTTTTAAGTCCACAGTAAATTAAAGAAAGTTTATT
>JAGKTI010036852.1:0-11004 GCA_018397915.1 Birgus latro
TGTGTGTGTGTGTGTGTGTGTGTGTGTGTGTGTGTGTGTGTGTGTGAAATTTGTAATTTTTAGTGCGCGTCCACACGTGTGCTCGAACAAGCACTGGCAACATATAAGCAACACAGTAACGAACACGTTGCAAACATGCTGGGAACAGCAGCATCCAGATCATGTTGGCAACATCATGATGAAGTCTCAGCTGCCTGGTATGGATACACTTATCCCATCGCCTCTGCTGCTAGTGTTCGAAGCTGCACTGAAGCATGTTTGCATACATCTGTTCAAATACTGCTGCTTACATGCTTACATGTAGCCAAACATGTTGCCAGCTGTGTTGCCAACATCTGTTCGAGGTCATGTGTGGACGCGCCCTCAAAAGCATATAACAAACTAGTTTATCATTCTCACTGAAAAGGATCAGGATCAAATGGACGCTGCTGTATCCTCACCACACCAAAGAAAAATTTCAGTACGTGGTTATAATACATCCGGTATATACAAGCCGTAATTTCTGCACTCCTCGATCATATTTTACAAGGCTGCACGAAAAACAAGGTCGTCGTGAGCCGTTCGTCGTTTAGTGTAGCATAGTTTTGAATTACCACCTTAAAAATGAACAAGGGTCATCGTTTGGTGTGAAACCCTGCCCACGGCTCCGTCCAGCCAGTGGTGAGGGTCGACGGTGAACAGAAAGTATGGCATATGCCAATATTTATATGTTTGGCTACACACAAATGGATATGGTTAATATGCTGCTGAAGATATATGTAAGCCTACGAGATGAGACGTGGAAGGTCAAAGATTGTTTGATGTGATAAATGAATATGCCAGCCGGCGAAATGTAAAACAGTGAGAAAGGCGAAAGAAATGACATATGATACAAGTGAACCTAAAGATTATGTAAGAAGACGTCCACCCATCCCTCATCCAGTCCTTTGTTGCCCCATCAGAATCGCAGAAGCCTAAGGTTTGGCTACTTAGTCCAGACATTTAAGGCGCAAATGACCAACTGATCATCCTTAAGTGGCAGTAAGTGGCTAAGCAACTCCAACAACATCTAGGAATTAAATATTATATATATCAATCTATTTATCTACCTGTCTATCCATCGGGCTGTCTGTCTGTCTCTCTCCATCGGTCTCTCTGTCTGTCTGTCTCTATATATATTACTGACCCGCTGTACTTTACATTCTGAAACACAGTATGAAGGGCTTACTTCAATTAATTTACGAGTATATTAGCTTTTACTGCGTCACTCACTAACCCTCTTGTGCTCGGGACAGCTGAGCTGGAGGTATATAACATTATATTTCTCCAGTAACGCAGACGATTTTACTCATACTCAGCTAAAAGTGAGTCTTACGAACCTGAGTGTAAATACTATCACCATTAACATGGGTTGGACAAGTACAACATTTTATTCCAGCTAATGTCGGACAATATTTTATTCAAATGAAAGTGAGTTACGGGAGACTGTGAAGATTAAAGTAGAAGTAAAACAATAATTTACCATCAACTTAAATATTTAGACAATCAGAAATGGCAAACACACAGAAAAATAAAGGAATACCACTCAGGTCCAGTTTCATTGAACGTTGGCGTCTCAATATCTCTTTTGATGATTATAAGGTGAAGCCAAGATTTCCAAAGCCTGAACGATTAGTGAAAGGTTGTGTGATCCATTTCGCGTGCACTTTGTTGATAATTCTCCTGCTTTTGTGCTTCCTCTTTCTGGTTTCTGGACTCGACCTTTTGGGTGGGTGGGGTGGGGTGGGGTGGGTGGGAAAAGGGTTATGATGATGATGATGATGATGATGATGATGATGCTACAGTAAGATGATGCTCAAGCTGATGATGATGATTGACGATGATGATGGTGGTGGTGGTGGTGATGATTTTTATTATTAATTTGAGGTTAAAATTCCCAAGATGGGTGATGAAAGAATGAATGTGAAGAAAAAATGTAATGAAGTAGTGACAGCAGCCTATATGGGTATGATTGTTCCATTTGTACATTACAAACGTTGAATCCCTTTCTATGACAGTCGGCGGAATCGTCTCACCCTTTATGTGTCATGAAAAGCCACAATGTTCATGGTATGGGGTGTAGGATGGAACCATGGATTTGAAGACTTCACTGGTGAATGGATGGGTATAGAGTACATTTTAATGGCTGACATGGTAATATCGTCTTCTACTGTGTTGTACTTTTACAACTAGATTCTACCCACTTCTTGCCAAAAATGGAAAGTTGGGTTTGATGCTCTTGATTATTTAAAATTATTAATTGCACTGGCCAGCTGGTTCAAAACGCTGCTTAATGTTGCTCATGATTCTGTGTATTTGTCTCCATTTATCTATCAGTTTACCTCTTGTTTTCATACACTGACTTTGTTTTTTTTAATCCCTTGCCGTAGTTAACCTGCTATTTTTACTTTCTTGTTTACTAATTCATAATTCATTTCAAATCAGAACGCAACCCGAATTTTGGAGCATAAATCTTGCCCCCTCCCACTGCCCGTGGGGTGACGTCCACTAGATACTGGTTGCACAGTGGGCATCAGCGGTATTTTCTCCCATTTCCCGGATCCTCGTTAGCCGGGAACACAACACGGAGTTAAGCCGATAAATCTTTGTGAGGGTAGTGTTATAAGAGGGGGCGATGGGGGGTGGGGAGGAGTGGAAGGTCAATGAAGGAGAGAGGAGAGGAGATGCGGGGAGGAGGGGAAGAGATGGGAACAATAAGAGGAGAGAGAGAGAAGTATTTGACAGGAAGATGTAAGAGGACAGCGGGTAGGAAGAGAGTAATAAGAAAAGGAAAGAGATGCCTACGGATGAAGGAAGAGGAAGGAAGTGGGGAGAAGATGAAAAAGAAAGACAGGAGGGTATGACAAAGATAAGGGAAGAAGAAACACAAAAGGAAGGGAGAAATACTAAAGAGAGGAGGAGGACTGAGGGAAGACGATGAAACAAAAAAGGGAGAGAACAGAGGGGAAGGGAGAGGGAGGACGGAAGGAGGGGAGAAAGAGGAAGGAGAATGAAAAGGAGGAAGAGAAGGAGGGATGTGGAAACGGAGTAAGGGAATAAGATGGAAGGAAACTGAGGGGAGTAAGAAAGCTGGGGGCGAAATAAAAGGGGGTGAGGGGGAGAACACGTTATTGTTGTTGTTGTTGTTTTGTTGTTGAGTAACCCCAGTCTGTCTGGCTGAGCAGACCCATCAACTGCAGGCAAGAAACCGTCCCTGCAGGGCCCTCCCGTGCAGTGAATCGATGTTCCCTTGTAGTAAACAGCGTCTAATCACAGCGAGGCCAAGGGAAGAATGTTAAGGTTTGGTTCCCGGGTGGACGCCGCATTGCGTCTCTCCACTCAGTTAACAGAGGCATCATAGTAGGCTCCACATCATCCTGTTATTTGATTATATGGTTGCCACCCAGTGCTGTTAATGGTTTCTTGGGTTACAGGAAACCATCAGGCTTATCATTCAATGTAGACCCAACAGAAATAGAAAGAGTAATAAAAAGTGGCCGGAAGGACGACGGATGTAGGAAGAGAGGAGGGCAGACAAAACGAGTGATAAAGGTGAAGGAAGAAGTAGACAGCGCTACATCAGATGAGTGGAAGATGGTCACCACAGCCTACCACTAAGGAGTAGAGTTAGAAGAGGGGAATGAGGGTGAGGGTGAGGGTTTGAAAGAAGGTAAATGGGGGTGAGGGGGATGGTTAGAGATGAGAGGGAGGACCAAGGAGGAGGAAAAGATGGGGGGAAATGAGAGTGAAGGGGAGGAATAGAGCAGGGGAATGGGGGTGAGGGGAGGGGATAGAGAGGAGGGGAGGAGGTGAGAGGAAGGGTTAGAGGAGAACAGGTGAAGGAGTGAGAAAAGGAAGAGGGATGAGGAGAGGAGAAGAGAATGAAAGGGAAAGGGTAAAGAAAATTAAAACTGAGAGATATGAAGGCAGGAATACGGGGTTAGGATGGGAGAGAGATGAAAGGGCAGGAAGAGAGGGGGATGGGATGGGATGAGAGAATGATGGAGGGGCAGGAAGGTAGGAGGTATATGACGCAATGGGAAGGATGAAGAGGTAGGAAGGGAAGGGGATGGGGTGAGAGAGGAATGGACGTGTACTTCAGGAGGGGAAATATGGGAAAGGAGCGAGGGATGTAAACAGAGAAAGGGATGGGATGGGATGGGATGGGACAGGGGTGGAAGCTGCTGGCAAAGGGTGGGTGGAATACGAGAAAGCTGCACGGCATACATGGGTTGGAAGAGAAGAATGATGGAGGGACGAGAAGGAGGCGCAAGAGGGGAGGGGGAAGGGAAGAGATGAGAATGGGGAGGAGGGGAAGAAGGGAGGGGGGGGCAGGAGGGAAGAGGTGAGAATGGGGAGGGGGTAAGGACACAGCAGAGGGAGTTGGCATTTCCCGTTCAGCTCTTGATATTCTTTCTACTCAGTTTCGTGGCTAACTTAGATCATGAACTTTTATCTCTGAAACTTATGATTTGGCGAATAGTGCTGTTCAGGGGAGAAAAGTGGCCTGTCTTTATAGTTGTACCCCTGGACCCTACCATATCATGTTCTTCGAGAAGAACAAATTTATGACTGACGACGAGGACGAGCACGAGGACCATAGCGATTGAAAGTTTTTGAGGACATTCTCACACAGTCGTAGGGAAATTTTGTTCTTAGGTAATCTGAGAGAGAGAGAGAGAGAGAGAGAGAGAGAGAGAGAGAGAGAGAGAGAGAGAGAGAGAGAGAGAGAGAGAAGAAATCACAGATGAAATAACTTATGAGTTTACTTTGTCAACGAAAAGAACTAATCAGGTATATTTCCGTACTCTCCAGACATTCTTTACATTAGATACACTTTCATTAATGAATCTGGAATTTAATCTTTGGGAAGTGTCAAGTAATAGTTGAGAAGTGCAATGTAATTATAAGGAAATATATAATCGCAAGGAATGCACTAAAAAGTAACATACGCCAGAGCACTGATTTAACCATCACTACCACTAATTCAAATCATGTGGTATAAAAGGAAGATGAGTATTGAAAAAGAAAAAAAAAAGTTGCCTTAAAATCTCCACGACGAATTCATTAAATGCTTCAGTCTCTGGAGAACAATGGAGTAAGAAGAACAGGAGGAGCCCCTCTCTCTCTCTCTCTCTCTCTCTCTCTCTCTCTCTCTCTCTCTCTCTCCTCCGCGTACGTTTAGCAGACGACCACACCTGCAACTTTGAGCCAAACTTGTAACATGAGGCAGAGATTGTCAAAATAATTTGGGATAATTTTCCTCCCGGAGATAACATTTCAGACTGCAGGAAGACCAAAAGACACGAAAAGGTTCTGCATTCTGTTTTCCTCGTTCATCTACAAAGTGAAATTTTAGTTACGAGATGAAAACTGTCTAAGTTATGTTGTGAATTTCAGTCCCAGTAATGCGACTTGGAGCCGAAGTCTTAACTTACGGCCGAACCCATAACTTGGGGACGAACCCGTAACTTGGGGACGGACCTGTATCTTGGGGCCAAAACTGCTCCCGAGGTTAAGGAAAATTCACAAAGGCCCAGACCGGATTCTTGGGCTAATTACGAGTCGTGGATAAACCTCCTCACCCTCAAGGACCCCCTCCCCACCTCCCCCCACCTCCCCCAGGAAACCATCCCTACTTCCCCTAGGACCCCCTCCCTCAGAATCCCCCATCTCCCTTAGGACCCCCCAAATCCAAGACTAATCCAGGGCACACTCGTCTGACCCTCTGCGCTCTTTCTGGAGACAACTCTGACCCTTCGTGACCTTCCCGACGGCTTTATGGAGTGATTATAAACTCCTGGTGTTCCTCTTGGTCACCCTTTTTCTCTCCCGATGTTTAACAAAGACTTCTTAATGAACTCTATTCCGTGACCTATACCGTGACCTAATGGCATCTGACTTGAACTTTTGTCCTCTTCTAATCTCATCTGGCTTCTACCATGACCTGATACGACTTTTCTAATCTCATATAATATCTTCTGTGATCATGTGAACGTATTTGACCTCTGAGTTTATAATAAATATACGTCATTCTTACACACCCTTTTCACCTCTATACCACCTCCAGTGACCTATTTTGACCAGCTCAGGACCCTCCATGACCCTCCAACGTGATCTTCATATTCACTTTAACCTCCAGTGAAGTGTTTCTTTTGTCACTTTACAAGGCACTGAGTTATGGGTCTTTTTCTTTCCCCCATCACAAATGAACTTTCCACTCCCCTTGTTGTACCTTCCACTGCCATATCATGCACTACCCTACACTGCATATCCTGCCATAACCTGTCCTATCCTCTCTACCCTATCCTACGCCGCCCTACCCACACAACTTCATCAGACCTACCTAACTTATCCTGCTATTCTACCCTACACTCACTTTAACTTGCCCTGCTCAGCCTTGTCTTACTCCACCACTTTCTACCGTACCACACACACCCTTCCCACCTAGACATCCTTCCTCCACTGCTACCCTATGACCAAATCACCACCTACCAGGGCATTCACTCGATTTTTTACCAAACCAGCTCTCACCAGACTAACTATCTCACCTCCCTCACACAATACTACTTCACCTATACTTCCATCCATACCCCCACTACCTCACCTACACCCTCACCAAGGTCCCTCTCAGTTCTCTCAATTTCCAGGGATAATATAAAGGCATTTATTATCTTGATTATAACCTCCGTGTCACGTCCATAGCACCAGCCTCAGCACCCAGCAGCAGACACCTCTCACCATTACCAGCAATCAGGCTCTACCCCTCAACCACCCAGTCATCCCAGCGCACAAACTATCCTTGCAGGTATTCACTTTATCACCCAGCCCTCCTAGCACCCTGAATCCCACGCTGCTGGGCACTAGTCATAGCACTAATACACTCTTGTCCTTCCTCGGAAGTATCTACAGTAGCAATCACAACACGCTCAATTAACGCCAAGTACCTCTCCCAACACTCACTAACACTCCATCTTCCCTTCCTAACACACAGCAATCATAACACGTTTAGGTAACGTCCAGCACCTCTTCCAGCACTCAGTCATCATATTACCCAGCACTCACTCCCCAGGGCAATGAACCAGTAAAGTGTAAAGAAAACAGCACCCACCACGGCAGCCCTATTAACACCTAAATCATCCCTTCCAAACTATCACTGCTCAGATCACCAGTCCAACGCAGCACCTAAAATCTCACAGCACACTCAGTACCATCACCACATCACATCACCCACCACTCAACATATGGTATTACCCACGATCCAGTATATCATTACTCACCTCCCTCCACCCAGCACCACTCAGCACATCATCATCCCTTAGCACACCATCACTCACCATCTATCATCATCAACCACATCTCACAACCAGCACCACCCTACACGTCTCACTACCAGCACCACAAAGCACCTCTCACCATCCACCACCGCACAGCATCTCACCACCAGCACATTCATCACCAGCACCACCCAATACATATCATCACCAAGGATCACCCAGCACATCTCACCACCAGCACCACCCAACACATCTCCTCATCACATCACTCAGCACCATTTACAACATTTCAACACCCACCACCCAGCACTAAGTCTCACCACTGAAACATCCAGAACCACCAACAGAACAGCACCTAGCACTATCCACCATCTAGCCCTCAGTACTCAGTACTAACACCTACTATCACCTAACGCTCGGCACCTAACACCTAACACTAACAAGCACCCAGCACCAATTAGCACCCAGAACCTAGCATCCAGCACCAATTAGCACCCAGCACCGAGCCTCTAGCACTACCTAGCACCCAGCATGACGTGTAATTGAGCACAGCGTTGATCGAGAGGGGTAGCTTTTTGTTGACTTGACCCCGCCCTGCTGCTCTCTTCTCCTCACTTCTCCTCGCTTCTCTCTTCACCCCACTTCTCCTCTGCTTTCGGTCCTAGCTGTGTTTTATTAGTGTTTGAGTTGTGTTTTCATTCCTGGTTTTGCCCTGCTTTACTTCCTTCTATTTATTTATCATTTATTACGTGTCCATTATTTTCCACCCTAGCTCTTGTTTGACTTTCATTAGCAGTTGTGTTCTGCTTTCATTCTTGTTTTCATTCTGGTTTATTGTGGTGCTTTTGGTATCATTTTTCCTATATAGATATATTCTTGCCTCTCTGCTTTCATTATTGCATTCTACTTTCATTTTTGCTGTGAATTTGTTTCATTTGTGGTCTCTTTGCCTTAATATTTGCAGCACTGACTTATTCTTGTCCTTCTGCTCTAATTGTTATGTTTTGGTTTTATTCCTGACTGAGTTCTGCTATCTCTGAATTTTTCATACTCGTTCATTTACTTTTAATTTTCATTTTTATTATTCAACTTTATTTTTCCTTTCTACTGTCATTATTATCATTTATTTGCTTTCGGTTTCATTCCTGCCGTGGTGTGCCTTCATTATTTTTCCAGTTTCACTCCAGCGTGTGTCTGCCCTCTTTCATAATTATATTCTTCTCTCACCCATGCTTGCACTCGGCTGTATCCTCCATAATTGTCTTCATCTCACTTGCGCTGATGACTATAATCTTATTTACATTTTTGCCCGCGTCGCAAAACACCAGTTTCATGAGAGCAACGTGAGCTGATTTTGTTCCTGGTTTTCAAGATAACTCTAAAATAAACCTTCATTACACTCTAATCATTAATCTTACTGCACCCATTTTCAAAAGATATGTTCTCACGGTTCCTCCCTACCTTCCACAAAAATTCCAGTTCATCTCACCAATTTCTTTGTCTTTCACACCCATGTCTTTTCCCTCACACATTTTTGGAGGATATTTTGATATTAACCTTCACTACACTCGAACCACTAATCTTGCAACACATTTTCACAGGATATACCTTTCTGTCCAAGTCCCACCGTTCTTCAACATTCCATCCCATCCCATCCATTCCTTTGCCCACCACGTCCTTTTCCTTAATCCCATATAAAAGTGTCAAGGCGCGCTCATTTCTCTGTTTTTACGTTTTCTTTCGTGCTTTGTAACTTTCTACTGATTACTATATATTTTTCTCCTTTACTGTCACTCTGCTTTCACCACCAATTTTTAAGCTACTCTGTGCTTTTTTTTTTTTTTTAGCTCTTCCTTGCTTGATTCATCTGCCAATTCTTTTCTTTTTATATCCTACTTTTGTGCTTTCACTATATTTTCCCTTCCTTTCTCATCTGTTTTCCTTTCCCTCATTCCCATTCCCTTCCATCTTTCATTAATATTCTCTCACTTCCCTCCTGTATTCATCCCTTTCCTGTCTTTCATTACTAACCTTTCCTTCTTACTTGCTTCTCTCTTCTCCCTTTCATTCCTCCCCCTCCCTTCCATCTCTCCCTTCTCTTCTCCCCCTTCTTCCATACCCTGTCTTCTTCGTTCTTCTTAACTCCTCTCTTTTCCTCCTTTTCTTTCCTTCTCCTCTCTCCTCTCCTTACATTTCCTTCTTCCCGTTGTTTCTTTCCTCCTCCCCTCTCCTTATGATTTCTTCTCTCTTGTCCACTTTTCCACTAGTTCCCTTCGCTTTTTTTTTTTTCTTTTGTCTCCTTTTCCCGTCTTCTTTCTTTCCTTCCCTTCGTCCTTACTATCCGCCCCATTTCCAAAAACTTCCCCTCTTGTTCTTTTGTGTCTCTACTGTTATTTCGTCTGCTGTCGGTATTATATCTTTTTTTTTTTTAACTCTTACCATTACTACAGTAGACGATTTTATTCAGCTTAGCAGAAAGCCTATAATGTGCAGGTTAATGAAGGTTGTATCTATTTCAGTCAGTTAAGAAAAGTCTCTTCTAAACCGATAAAATCTTTTGACAATAGCATTAATAAAATGTGTCATCATCGTGGTGATGAGGTTACTCATTCTGATCATCGTCCGGTCCATCTACTTTCTCCTGCCCAGTCTGCCCGCCTGTCCAACAACCTATTCCCCTTCAGTCACTGCTTTGCTCCTATTCTTGCCCTTTCAGCCAAACCTGCTTGACCTGCTCTGCTTAGCAGTTTCCTCTCACCCTTTTTGATTTAACTTGCTTGTCGCCCCCAGCCTCATCTGTTGCTTCGTGTCTGCTTTTGCAGCATTTTCTTACTTTGCTTTGCTTTTATCTCTTCTTCATTATCTTCCAGCAGGATTTTGTCCTTTCCATCTGCCTAATCTTAATTCAGCATCTGTCGTCTCATCAGTCTCTCCCTTGCCTCGATTTGGATTCGGTACTGTGGTGGACGCCTTCACCTGGTTTTACAAATGTTTCCCAACTGCCTCCCTGTCCACGGAAAAGGAGATTGTGGATTGCAGAAGAAGGGCAACTTCAGCCTGCAGTCTATCGTTTTCACATTCCGATGAGCCTGGGGCTGAGGCCCCAGTGACGTCGGCAGCAGCAGCAGCAGTAGCAGCAGAAAGCAGTCGAATACAAATAAGAGAAAAAAATTCTCACCATTCCTAATACTTTGAATACGGTGTACCGATCTCGTCACTATAAGAAATAAATCATACGAGGATTATATTCAAGGAAAAATGAACTGGCTACCAAAACTACAGTTCATTCATTTAAACTTGGCGGAGACTTTCTTTTGCAGACTATTTCCCGTAGCTTAATATCAGTAGGACAAAACTGTGGCTGAACGGACTTTACAATTGCACTTCTTCGTGACTAGTATTAATTTCTTGGTGTATTCGGCGTTCAAGTTGGAGAAATGGCAGTTTTACGCAACGTAAAAGTGAGCAGTCTTTTAAAAACTCCTTCTTGCTAGCTATCAGACTAGCGGGCTTGTTATCTGTTCACTATTTAAGTGGAAATTGTGAATTTACATAATCAGCATATAACGATACAGAACAATGAAAACACACAATTCTTTGACCAACGAAATTTTTCCTATGTCAGAATTAACTCTTTCAGTCCGATGACGCACTGCGATATTTATCCAGCCAAGGAAGGGTGTCTTGTAGTGAAAGGGTTAATGAAGGC
>JAGKTI010036853.1:0-11003 GCA_018397915.1 Birgus latro
CATCAATTCCTGGGGCTTTCCCCATTTTAACTTTCTTCATTGCTTCCACCACTTCCATCCTACTGATTTCTTCCTCTCTTCTCACAACCCTCCTTCTCCCTGCCATTCACCAGCATTACTTTCATTCTCTATGTCCAACAGTTCATTAAAGTGTTCTCTCCATCTGTTTACTTTTTCTCCCTTCTCCACTAGTAATCTACCATTTTTATCTTTCACACCCCCACTGACTTCATTGGCACCCTTCTCATGCCCAAATAATTTGTTAATATTTTGTGCACCAATTCATCGCTGATTCCAGTTTCATTAGCAATTTCTTTGACTGTCAGCTGACGATTTCCCATGACCAAATGGCAGATTTTCTTCACATTTTCAGCACTCCTGCTTGTTGATGGCCTCCCAGGATGTGGATAGCTCTCAACTGACATTCGGCCATTGTTGAAGCAACTGTTCCACTCCTTTATTTGTGTTACCCCCATGGCTTCATTCTCAAAAACCTGCTAGATCTTCCTGATAGTATTAACCTGGGTACCACCTAGTTTTTGGCAAAATATGATGCAGTAATGTTGTTTGACTTTTTCATTCATCGTGATGAGCGCTGGAATGCGACAAGCGTACGGTGCATGACCATGATGCAGGCTGACTGACACCCATTGAGTCGCTCGTGGAGGCTGGCATTCATAACGCATGCACATGAAAGTCCTGCACAGGGCTATACAAAACCCTGATCCCATCCTCCAACTGGCTGGTGAGGAAAGAAATGAGATTGGATACTTTCTCAACAGACTCGGTTAAGTATCCAACCTCATTTTTTCCCTAACCAACCAGCTGGAGGATGGGGGCGAGGTTTTGTGTAGCGAGAGCAGGATCTCCGTGCACATGCATTATTAATGCCAGCCACCACGAATGACTCAGTGGCAGTCAGTTAGCCAGCATTCATGGTCGTCCACCTTACGCTCGTCATGTTCCTGTGCTCATCACGATGACCGAAAAAGTCAACCAACGTTACTGCATCATACAGTATTTTGCCACAAACTAGGTAATACCCAAGTATCAGGATGATCCAGAAATTTTTTTAAAATGAAACCATAAGAGTAAAGCAAATAAAAGAGTGGTACAATCACTTCAAGAATGACAGAATGTTAGTCGAGAACAAGCCACATCCTGGGAGGCCATCAATAAGCAGGAGAGCTGAAAATGTGGAAAAAGTCTGTGATTTGGTCATGGGAAATCGCCGGCTGACTATCAGAGAAATTGCTAATGAAACTGGAATCGGTGATGGATCGGCACACAAAATATTAACAAATGATTTGGGCATGTGAATAGATGCCGTCAACATTCCAAAGCTCCTTTCATGTGAACAACAAGCTCTGCAGATGAACATTGCTCAAGACACGTTGGAATGTGCAAATCACAATCGAGACTTTCTGAACAGTCATCACTGGAGATAAGACTTGGGTGTATGGGTATGACCCAGAAACCAAGGCAAAGTCGTCCCAGTGGAAGCATGCAGGGTTGACTCGGCCAAAAAAAGCACGAAAGGTCCACAGCAAGGTGAAATGCATGTTGACAGTTTCGACTACCAAGGTGTTGTGTATCGCAAATGTGCACCATAAGATCAGACTGTCAACAAACGAAACTATGTTGACATTGTCCATTGTCTTTGTGATGCACTTCAGCAGAAAAGACCATACCTTTGGAAAGCGGCAAGTAGGAAGTTGCACCATGACACTGGCCCTGCCCATTCTTCTCAACTGATTCAGGAATTTTTGGCCAAGCACATCCCCCAGGTCCGGCAGTCTCCCTCCTCATCAGACATGGCTCCGTGTGGCTTTTGGTTATTCCTCAGGCTCAAAACTCTGGCGAAAGGTTCCCAATTTGTTGTGAGAGAAGAGATCATGACTAATGCGACGAAGCACCTGCAGGAGATACTGAAAACTGACTATGAAAAATGTTTCAGGCAGTGGAGAGAACACTGGGCTGTGTGTATCAAGTCAGAAAGAGCCTACTTTGAGGGGGAGTAGTGTCCTAGTTCATCCATCCATCATCCAGTCCTATGTTGCCCCATGAGGAGCGTAGGAGCCAGGGGCTAAGCAAATTGGTCCTGACATTTAAGATGACAGTGACCAGCCTCACTTATCCCTGAGTGGGATAACATGAGCAATAAACCCCAATCACCCCCTGGATATAAACCTTAACCGGCTCAATCCGACTGGAGTGCTAAACCACCAGGCGCCATAATTTGGTTATATGGTTACGACCCAGCATAGTAAATGGTTTCCTGGTGTACAGGAAACCATTGGCTTGTCACTTAGTGTAGTCACCCATAGGCAGAAGGAAGAAGAAAGAATGGAGGAAAGAAAGACAGTGTAAAGTCACCCGTAGGCAGAAGGACGGGGAAAGAATGAGGTCAAGAAAGACAGAAGAGGAAGGAAGGAAAGAAGGAAGGAGGAGAGGAAAGGGCAGACACCCGAGAGCAGTACCACACTGAGTGAGTGGATGGTGAGTGCCCCCACCTATCACAATGACAGGTTAGTTAGTTATTTTTTTAGAGCCTAAGGTCGGATACTTTCTGGACATACCTCATATATACTTCAGAAAAAATATGAAAATTGCAGTTTATGACAGTTTCAATGCACATACAATATTTATATCTTCAGCAAGTTTTTGCAGACCACTGAGGATACACTAGTGTGAAGTAGCAAACAGTTTAGGAATCAATGCTTTAGAGGATGAGGGAAAACACAGGATTTTGAAGCCTTACCCATGTCACTGAGGAACTTGACAGTGGAGCAGGTGATGCGTGTGAAGAATGGAGAGGGTGTGCTAAGCTGATGACACAGGTGGGTATATGCATCACACACCTGGTGGTATCATACAGTAAATGATTTTTATCATCATTACCATAACCTTATTTGCACCTAAAAAGACAGGTTACCTCAGCTAGATGTAAATGTTCAGTCACAAGGATTATGAAATTATATACAGTACTGCAGGTGAAGGAACTATAGGAAGACAAAATGGTAGAAAACTAAGTCTACAGTGAACTTAAAGGACTCATGGCTGTGTTTCTAACCATATATGCCAGTATCTGATGAAGAAATAGGACAGCATGAATGTTTACCTCCTCAGGCTTAAGAAGACAGGAAAAAATATTGTATCATCATGTAGGTCTGAACAAAAATGGGAGAACAAACCGTTGCACTGAAATGGACTGGTACTGAATCCACTGTACATTATGTCTGGCAGTAAGAAATGGCTTTTCCTGAACACTAACCACTGAAACGGATGTTCTTCCAATTTTTATCCTTGAGACCCAGACAATCATGTAGCTAGTGTCAAAATACTTCTAATTCTGACCTCAGTGTGAAGGGGTCCTTACTTGCTCATCACTTAAGCCCCTCTTCCTTTGGTGGTAATTCCATCATCTTCAGTCCAAACTTTATACAGTAAATATGCAACAAGTGGGGGAGATGATGAGGTCAGAGAACGAAACCTTAGGGATCAGACACTGAACAGGAAGGATGCCACAGACCAAGCGGCTTGGACGGCCGACATTAGATGACCAAGGCCAAAGTACGGAAGCATGTTGGGAGCCATTATAAATGATATGATACGATACAACAATGCTGCATCACTGAAGATGTATTTACACCTATCCTTTCTATGTAACTCCTCTCTTCTTCATTCATCTCTCTTTCTCTCCCTCATGTGTGTGTGTGTGTGTGTGTGTGTTCTTACCTAATTGTATCTTAACAGGAATGAGTGAAGCTCATACTGTCCCATGTATTAAATCACTTTTATCTAACATACCCTTAAAAATATGAATTGCTTTGGCACACAGTAATGCATTCCACTGATCAACTGCCCTATTTGAGAAACTGAAGTTTCATATGTCTTCATCACCTCTTTTTTTATGCAGTTTTTTGCACTGTCCTCTTGCTGATGCTTCCCCATAGGTTATATACTCAATTATGTCTATTTTCTCTTTCCCTCAGACACATTTATATAGCACAGTCATGTCTCCTCTTTACCTTCTCTCCTGTAGTGTTGGCAGATTCAGTTTTTCTAGTCTTTCTTTGTAGCTTAGATCCTTCAAGCTTGGTACCCATCTTGTAGTGACCCTTTGAACTTTTTCAATCTTATCTATGTGTTTCTTGAGATGAGGATTCCAGACTACTGATACATACTCCAGGGTTCATCTAATGAATGATGTTATATTTCTCAGCATGTCATCATTTATGTATGTGAATGCTATTATATTAGCAAGCAGTGTATACATGTTCCGTACCTTCTCACTGATGTGGTCAGCCGGAGGTGGTCTGTTATTGATAATCACATCTAGGTCCTTCTCTCTTTTGGATATGTGTAGGGTTTTACTTCCTAACTTATAATCCCAATCTGGTCTTTTTCCACTTTTACCAAACTTAATTACCAGACACTTGTCCACACTGAATTCCATTTGCCGTTTATCACTCCAATCATGAAGTTTATTTAATTCTTCTTGTAGCTCTCTAGAAGGGTCTGTGTTAGTAATTCTCCTTTGTATTTTTGCATCATCAGCAAACATAATATTTAGATAGCTTTCATTTCCAATGTTACTCTCTATGTCATTTATATACACTAAAATCATAATTGGTGGAACTCCGCTAGTCACTTCCCTAAATGAAGAGTAATTTCCACTTAGTAGTGTTCTCATTTCCCTATTCCTGAGAAAAACTTGCATCCAACAGTACAGGTTGCCTTGAATTCCTCCTTGACAGTATGGTTTCCAAAAAAGTTTTTGGTGTGGTACTCTGTCAAATGCTTTCTTGAAATCTAGACAGATACTGTCCACCCATCCTTCTCTTTTCTGTAATGTGTCAGCAACTCCATCATAGCAGCTTAACAGATTAGTAACACATAACTTTCCCTTTCTAAAACCAAATGGCCTTTCTGTTATCATATTGTGTTCTTCAAGATAACTTTTCTTATCAGCTTTTCTAAAAACTTATTTACAACACTGGTTAGTGATACTGGTCGGTGGCTGAGTGGGTTCTGTTTATTCCCTTTCTTGAATAGGGGAACTGTTTGCTTTCTTCCAAATATCAGGTAGTTTACCTTCACCCAAGGATTCCTTGAATATTAAATACATTGGTCTACTGAACTCTTTTCCACATTCATGTAGCACCCAATATAAAATTTCATCAGGACCAGTTGCTTTTCCTTTGTCTAATTAACTAAACTCCTCATATGTGTGTGTGTGTGTGTGTGTGTGTGTGTGTGTGTATCTTACCTAACTGTATCTTTACAGAAATGAGTCAAGCTCATACTGTCCTGTATATTAAACCATTATTATCATACATATCCTTAAATTTAAGAATAGTTGTGACACACACTATTTCATTAGGTAGTGCATTCCACAGACCAATTGCCCTATTTGGGAAACTGAAGTTCCTTACATCTGTATCACCTCTCCTTTCATGCAGTTTCTTACAGTGTCCTCTTGCTGATGCTTCCCCATAGGCTATATACTTATTTATGTCTATTTTCTCTTTCCCTGTGATGCATTTTATATAACAAAATAACGTCTCTTCTTTTCCTTCTCTCTCGTGTTGATGGTATGTTCAGTTTTTCTAGCCTTTCTTCACAGCTTAGATCCCTTAAGCTTAGTACCCATTTTGTAGCTGCTCACTGTACTACAGTGCTTCCTCCAATTTTGCAAGAATATGGTCGACAAAAACCCTCGCAAAATCAAAATTTGCAAAATTCAAACAATTAAATATATGAAATAAAGGCAAATTGGTCGACATCACCCCAAGGTAAGCACTTTTTCCCACTCTCTCTCTCGACTCTACCTCTTAATTTTACGATGATAAATGAAACAAACACGAACTGATGTAATGTACAGTGATATTAATGAGAAAATATCATAGGTATGAAACATTAAAAAAAAAAAAAATGTATTTACACTGATGTGAAGATTGGCTTGGTGTACGGGACTGGTGGCGGGGCAAGGCTTGGCTACTGTCGCCCCGCGGGGCCTAAGTCATCACTATCACTGTTGGCAGATATTTCCACATCTTGCTGTGTTTTCTCTGCCTCTCTCATGAATCCCTCGAAGTCAGAATCATCACTGGGGTCATCAGAATGAAAAAGGTTAGGGATGCTAGGATCACTGGCTGCTTGGGGAGGGGTGGCAGGACGGCTGGTCGATGGGGCAGGGTCTCTTGGGGTTCTCATTAATTTTATGATTAGAGACTGCTTCCTCTTGTTTACCCCATCTCTGTGTACGTCAGCATAAAAACGAAGGGCCCTGTCAACACCGTGGCATGCTTGCTGAGCCCTAAATTGTCACATTCATTGTTCACGGTGGTTTTTTTCAGCTGGTCAATGACGGCAAGAATATTGGCCAGGTTATGCATCGTTAATTCTCGGCCGCTTCGCTTTTATGCTGACCTCCACAGAGATGGGGTTAACAAGAGGAAGCAGTCTCTAATCACAAAATTCAAGAGAACCCCAAGAGACCCTGCCCCATCGACCAGCCGTCCTGCCACCCCTCCCCAAGCAGCCAGCGATCCTAGCATCCCTAACCTTTTTCATTCTGATGACCCCAATGACGATTCTGACTTCGAGGGATTCATGAGAGAGGCAGAAAAAACACAGCAAGATGTGGAAACATCTGCCGACAGTGATAGAGACGACGTAGGCCCCGCGGGGCCACAGTAGCCAAGCCTCGCCCCGCCACCAGTCCCGTAAACCACGCCAGTCTTCACATCAGTGTAAATGCATTTTTTTTTAAATGTTTCTTACCTATGATGTTTTCTTATTAATATTACTGTACAGTACATCAGTTCATGTTTGTTTCATTTATCATCGTAAAATTAAGAGGTAGAGTCGAGAGAAAGAGTGGGAAAAAGTGCTTACCTTGGGGTGAAGTTGACCAATTTGTAGTCAGCAGTGCACTGCCTCACTCACCACTAAACCTAATGTGTTTAAACCCCTTCCTTTTGAGGAACTGGCATAGCCACCCATTCGATGCCTTGAAAGGTTTTGTTGGAGGATTAATGGCTTTTTTAAGGCACATGTGATAGAATATCTTTGCCTGCTCCCTTATATGGGGCCCATCTAATGCAACCCCTTCCTTTTCCTTTCTTTGAATGTAGTGAGCAAGATATCTTTCCATTTTTATTAGCACTTCTTTGTTGTCCACCAGCATTCTACCATCAAATTGAGCACCTCCATTGTTATTCGCTGCTCGCTTGATTTGTACACTGTTCTTTAAAATCATTCTCACAGTCGATTCACCAACACCAAACTCCTGACCAATACCTTCACCTGCTTTATTTCTTTCAATCATTTTCAGTTTGGTCTCCAAAATTATTTTTTTGTTCTTCTTACCCGTTGGCGCCATGATAACACTCGTGCAAGGTTATACTGCTGGGGTATTGCAAGGAGCACCACGAAATTGTGAGGGTCAGTGACCTTGCTTGGAAACAGGTGCAAACAAACGTGGCGGGGCGGCAGACAACTGAACTAGGAGGCTCAGTCCGCCCAATGAACCACGACGTCATTACTCGGGGTGGCAAAGTAGTGCGGGAAGACGACTCTCCCACCACTCAACCTCGCAAATTGTGTGATCAGTCGCAAAGTCACCAAATGTTAAAAAATACATGACTTTTGGAACTACCTCGCAAAATTGGTGAATCGCAAAGTTAAAGTTCGCAAAGTTGAAGGATGTACTGTATATCAGTCTTATCTCTATGCTTTTTGAGATTTGGATTCCAGACTACTGATGCATACTCCAGGGTTGGTCTGATGAATAATGTTATCTCTCTCAGCATGTCTTCATTTATATGTGAAAGCTATTCTCATATTAGCAAGCAGTGTATACATGTTTCATACCTTCTCCTTTATGCAGTCAACCAAACTTAATCTGTTACTGATTGGCCACACTGAATTCCTGATATGTGTTGGGTTGAACTTCCTGGCTTATAATCCCAGTCTGGTCTTTTTTCACTTTTACCAAACTTAATTTCATGACATGTGTCCACACTGAATTCCATTTGTCATCTATCGCTCCATTCAAGAAGCTTACTTAATTATTCTTGTAGCTCTCTGCAACAGTCTGTTTTATAATTGGGTGTGGAGTCGGAGTCAGAGTCGGATACTTTTGGCTGGAGTTGAAGTCGGAGTCGGTAGAAATATCTCAGACTCCGACTCATTTACGTGATCAATTCTCGTGTAAAGTACTGGGGTGCGCTGCTAAGCCAGTTGTGCCACTTCATGGGAAATTCCCACATTTTTGTGGGAGAAATTAGCTTTTGTGGGAGCTCTTGTGGGAGGACATTTCAGGCAAGGAATTTGTGGAATGTTCTTGTGGGAATATTGATTAACATGAATTTATGATATTTTATACACTAATAATACGGATCAAGTAGGTGCGGGGCACCCATCATCCACCCACTTGGTGCAGTGATAC
This sequence comes from Birgus latro, assembly GCA_018397915.1. Taxonomy (NCBI): domain Eukaryota; kingdom Metazoa; phylum Arthropoda; class Malacostraca; order Decapoda; family Coenobitidae; genus Birgus; species Birgus latro. The sequence goes on from JAGKTI010036853.1 coordinate 8,459, forward strand.
CTTGTTGTTGGGGTAGCTCAACACTGAGTGGCAAACCAAATGATTTCCTGTCAACCAGGAAAGAATTTACAAAATTGGGTGGTAACCTTATAACCAACCAACACGTGTTCCCTACGTGACAAGTGGGTTGGCGGAGGGTTAGAAACAAGAAACCTCGAACCAGGACTGACCAAAAGATGATGACTAAGGACCAAACACAGGACTTGGTACGGATAGCTACATGGAATGTAAGGGGTGCAAATGATGAGGTGAAAGAGAGAGAGATTGTCCAGGTGCTTGAGGGTGCAAAAGTGGATGTATGTGGATTAAGTGAAAATAAATGGTAAGGTGAAAGTGTGACAGAATGGCAGTATGGATGGGGTATATGAGTGGGAGTAGGTGACAATGAAAGAGCAAAAGAAGGAGTATGTATTGTTGTGAGTACCAGATGGAAGGAGAATACAGTATAAGAGATTATGGATCAGTTGGCTCAAAGATTGTGTGGGTAAGATTGAAAGCTGGACTACAAATGTGGGTGATTGTGTGCTTGTATGCGCCAACATAAGATCGTGCAAGCAGAGTGAGAGAAGAGTTCTGGACAAATGTGGAAGCGTGCTAGGAAAAGTTTGAAAGGAATGAGAGAGTGTTTTTGATTGGAGATATGAATGGAAAAGTAGGGAATGAGAAGGATGATGGAATAGTTAATGAGTGGGGTGTGCCTGCAGAGATGGATGAGAATAGCAGTGCTTTAGTGGACATTTGTGCAAGGAGGGGATTGGTGATCCATAGGAATATGTGGCGAGTGATGAGAAGAGTAGATGGTGAAGTGAATGAATGGAAGGAAATGATTGATTATGTGTGAAATGGATGAAAGGATGAGACAGTGTGTAATGGATGTTAGAGTATATAAGAGGTTGGGGGAGTGGACTTTCGGACCACCACTTGGTGGAGGTCAGAATCAAAGTCCAAACAAAATGGAGAAAGAGAAGAAGGGAAGGACAGGAGGACGCAGTTCTTACAAGGAGGGTAGAAAAGTTACGAGAGGATGGAAAAATGGAAGAGTATAAAAGGGATGTGGAGGAGTGATTGGGTAAATATAAATTGCAGCAGATGGGGGACGTGGAAGGTGTGTGCAAGATATTCACAGAAGAAATCTGTGCAGCATGTGAGGTGGAATGTGGGATGAAGAGAAGACGAAAGGGGGTGCAGGGAACAGCATGGTGGACTGAAGTGGTGAGAGAGGCTGTGGCACAAAAGAAGAAACCATATAGTGAGTGGATGAGGATCAGAGGCATCGAAGAAGCTGAGAGATGGATGAGAGAGTTATATGCAGACAAGAAGAGTGAAAAGATTAGTACGAGAGAATAAGAGAGTGGATGAGGAATTTGGAGGGAATTTGAGTATAAAGTGGAGGGAATGTAAGAAAATGTTCTGGAAAGAGGTAGAGAGATTTAGACAGGGTGTCAAAAAAGGCAGTTGGGGAGTGAAAGATAAAAATGGTAGATTACTTGTGGAGAAGAGAGAGAAGGTGAGCAGATGGAGAGAACACTTTAATGATTTGTTGAACATAGAGAATGAAAGTAATGCAAGTATAAGTGGCTAGGGAATGGCAGGGAGAAGGAGAGATGTGAGAAGAGAGGAAGAAATCAGCGGGATGGAAGCTGTGGAAGCAATGGAAAAAGTTAAAATGGGGAAAGCCCCAGGAATTGATAGAGTGAGGTGAAATGCTGAAGCATGGGGGAAAGAGAATGGATGTGGAAGATGTGCATATTGGCCTGGGAGGAAGGTAGAGTCCTGGAGGATTGGAAGTCAGGTACAGTAGGCGCAGAAAGTATTGACGTTTTTTTGCCGACATTATTCTTTTTCGTGTTAAGTGAAGTAGGGTCAATACTACCCACCCCTGTGATGCGAAATGACTGACGCTTTTTCAACGGGAGCTGGCAACCCTGCTTGTTAGGTTTGGCACCACAGGAGCAGGCTCAGTAATGTTTGGGCAGCCACAGGGGGAGGATTGTCTCTGTGTGTGATGCACCATGAGGGCATGTTTTGACTCAAATAACACAGTTATTTGGTTACCTACCACATTCTCATCATGCATAAAGTAACCACAAGCAAGGACAAACGTGTGGAAGTGATTACTTTATACAAAGCTGGCCACAAACTCCCATTTATTGCAAATCAGATGGTGTTAGACTGAGGACAGTGCAGAGACTGGTGAAGCGGTTCAAGGACAGTGGGGAGGCCATTCCTCCCACTCCACTTCCCAAGCCGGGGAGACCTCGTAAGACAACCTTCAGGACCCGTCAGCTGATCTCAAGGCAAGTTAGCAAGGATCCAAGGCTAACAGCACAGGATTTAAAAGAAAAGAACCCACAGTTGCTGGCAGATGTCTGTCAGAAGTGTGCAGCAGATGTTGCATGACGATCTGGGCTACAGGAGTTTTTGTGCTCGTAAAAAACCACTGCTAACTGCACTTCAGAAGAAAAAGAGAGTAAATTTTTGTAAGAAATATCCTACCTGGAGTGAGGAGCAATGGAAAACTGTGCTTTGGAGTGATGAGTCAACA
>JAGKTI010036854.1:0-11003 GCA_018397915.1 Birgus latro
TGTGTTGTGTGTGTGTGTGTGTGTGTGTGTGTGTGTGTGTGTGTGTGTGTGTGTGGACCAGTTAAAGTTTAGGACATCCACAAGCTATGTTTCACGGGCAAAATTCATCATCTGCGTTTTAATCCAATCCAGAGCAAAAACATTTCCCAAATTTCACTTCTCAGACCTGGGACAAAGATAGAGGAGTACATAAGAAATACAAATAACGGGCCAATTGGCCGATGACGAGATTATCTGTTGGCAAAAAAGCTAATTCTACTTACATCTAATCAACGTGTATGAGTAAAGTATAGCAAAGAGTCAGGCTCTTCCCCCACTCCACCACACCATCCGGTAAAAGCGGGAGGAAAAAAAAAATAATGCTTGCTCGAAAGAATGGGTGTGGAAATTTTTACAGGAGAGGCAGATGAGGAACAACTACGCATTATGTTATTTCCAGTCTGCAGATCTGTAAACGAAAGAATATACACAATCGGTGAATGTTCTACAAATTAGGCAAACGTCTCGCTGTCGTAAGCATACACTAACCTAAAAATAACATTCAGTTAGTAATAGCCTATACTGTCGATATATTTGTGTAGCCGATTTTTAAACCTATAAATAGTGATTGCAATAGGTACTGTTGCTGGCACCTTATTCCAAAAGGCCTCTACGCGAATATTGAAATTATTACCTACATTAGTGCTACTTTTCTTGCTTTTGAGCTTCATTGTTATTTCAAGGCATTGTTTCAATCTCTATTTCGAACAAATTATCCTGTCTTATATCGTCAAATTTGTGAAGAATTTTAAATCCTTCTTTAGACCCCACTGACTCGTCGATTTTATAGAGTAAACATATTTGGTATATTTAGTCACTAACGCAGGGTAAACTTCGAGGCGACGGGATCATTTCTCTGGCTCTGCGCTGCACTCTCTCGAATTTGTCTTCGTCCTTAATGACGTTCGCGGACCAGTGCTGCACACAGTATTCCAGGTGTGTAGCTAATAACGTATAAAGTTCATGGTATTGCATTGATTGCAGTTCCTTGTGATGAAGCCGAGCATTCTGTTTGCCTTGTTACTGGGTGCTATACAACGCTTCGAGGTTTGAGTCCATTACTTGATAATAAATAAATCATATTCCATCCTTCCATAGAAAATTTTATTTTTTATTTTTTCCCATAAGGTACTCCAGTAAACTTTTTCTGTTTTAGTTTACAGGCTGCTTTTCACTTAGCTTTGTTGTTATCTGTTAACTGCTCGACAAAAATCCTGCCGTATTCATTTCTGTCTTCTGGCCCCTTCACTATGATGTTTTATTATACCCACGCGAGAGTGTTAGGAACTGGGGATGGGGGTAATCATACTGGTGAAAGGGATGAAGGTCAGCCATGAGTTGAGCTATTATTTTTTTAGAACAATATGTCAAAAGTCAAGGCCACATGGCATGGACAACTTAAACAGTTTTGATCCAATTAAAGCCAAGCTTGATGGAAGTGTTAAGGGTATGGCAGTACATACGAGTACGTAGGAAGTACACATAATAGGAGGCCCGTTGGCCCTTCATAAGCTGTTCATTAAAAAACAAAGCTAATTTCATGAAGATATATCTTAAACATGTGGGAGAAAATGATTGATAAGAAGACGGCTCTCCCCAACGCACTCCAAGGCCCAGTAATATAACCAGCATGAGAATAGGTAGAAAAACACCATACTTCTTAGAAAGAATAAGCATGGAAATGTTCTAGGAAGGGCATAAGAAGAAAAGCTATGCACTATATAATCTCTTGATCTTAAATCTGAAAAAGAGGCATATACAATCGCAGAATGTTTTCGTACCCAAGTAATCGTCTACCTGTCCTCAGCATACATGCCAGTTTGGAATAATAAAAAAAAACTCTCAGTTGTGGCCTAGTGATTCGAAATAATTATCTACTTGAATTTTAAATGTACCTACAGCTTTGCACAAACTGCTATTGTTGGCAGTTTATTCCATTGCTCCAGCACGAGAATACTGTCATTTTTCCATATATCAGTGTTGCACAGTTTATCTTTGAATTGAATCCCATTGTTTACAGTAGCAGTATCGTAATGGGTTTCGAACAAATTATAATATCCTACGTCGCTGGATTTGTTAAGAATGATAAATACTTGTAACAGGCGGTCCTAGGATTTTTTTTTTTAAAGACATATTTAGTTTCTTTAGATGTTCCTCGTATGGCAGATTTCGCAGTGACGGTATAATTTTACTGGTTTTTCCCTGCAGTCTTTCGAATATTTCTTCCTTATTATGGTTCGGGGACGTTGCTGGTGTGGTAAATAATGACGCGTGATGTTCAGAGATTGTATCGGGCGTTTTATGCTGGCAGTTCCGTACAATGAAGCTGATCATTTTGCTTTCCTTGTCGCTCGTTACTGTACACTACTCAAAGGATTTCATGTCGTTACTGATAATTACTTATAGATCTTTCGTCCTTTACTACCGTCAGTGGAATATCAAGCATGCAGTACTCATATATAATGTTTTTGTTGTCAGAGTGCATTACTTTACATTGATCTATATTATATTTCGTCTGCCGCTTTTCATTCCACTTTAATTAGTCGATTATGAGAACAATCGGTCAAAGGTCAAGATCACAGGGAAAGACCAGAGTTGACGATCACATGACGAGGCCCACGTCAGCTGTTCTGATCCGATTTGGGTCAAACTTGGTGTTAGTGTTGAGGGTCAGCGAATGATGAAGATATTGAAAAAAAAAAAGTGATGGGGCAAGGTCAAAAGTTCGACCCAATTACCCAAGCAACTATTAGTCAGTTTGAAACAAATTTTGTGGGAGGATTAGACCCTGTCTTGGAAAGAACCCCAGCTAAGTCGTTCGTGATCAAGGGACAAGGAGTTGAACCTTGAACATGCAGCATAACACTGGTGGCTAGCGGTGGTTCTTGATCCGGTAGGCAGCAACGAAGAACATAAGGGAGAGTATAGCAAAATGGCGTCCAAACCTCGTATGCAATTACCAAAGTTCGACCCTGAACAATTCGATATCACCACATACCTATCTATGGTCAAACCGCTCCTGGACATAGGATTTGAAGAAGACGGGCAGAAAATAGCAGTTACTCTGCCTCACCTGGGCAAAGCAGTGGCGAGTAACGCACCCAAAATCGTCCCAGAGCTGACATGGGCCAACTTCACTCAAATCGTGACTCAGGCAGTAATGCCATCCTTAGGGATAGTCGTAGCTCTGTCACGGCTTGACTCCCTCACCTTCGATGGCAACCTGGACGACAAACTCATCCAGGCCAGGCGACTCGTCACCGCCGCATACCCGGAAGCCAACAGAGTGACCTGGGACCAACACATATTCAACACTCTATTAAGGATCCTCCCAAGTATCATCAGTGAGCATTTTACCATTCATGGCCCTACGAGAGACCTTGATAAGGACGTTCAGTTAGTCAGACGCCTCCTAACCGCCTGCTCCATCCCACAGCACATCGGCACAGTCAATAAATTCCCCACACAGAGGACGGCAGCCCACACCCACTCAAACCCTTCAGCAACACCCACCATACCCAGGGCACACCCTGCTAATATCATCGCCATTAACCCGTGGGAATTCTCCGTCTGCAACCACAGATGCCCTATCCACGACATCCGTAAGCAGCCAGAAGCTGCCCAGGGCAGGACAACCACCCAAGGGTGCCTAAAAGTCTCCTCACTAGATGACAAGGGCACCGAGGACGACGCCTCATTCGCCGATTACCCAGATCCTGGGGGAAGCAGAGCTCGACAAAGAAGGCGCCCAGGAGGCAGAGCTCGATGAAAAAGACGCCCCAAACACCCCCGAACCTCCCCACATTGGAGGGGGCCACCTCACAAAAATATCGCCCCCCAGTCTACGACAAGATGAAACTGAACAGGATAAACAAGAGACGACTCCAGTTCCAGAAGTCTCCAGACCTCCCCCCCACCCACACTGCACGTGCACTCCCACACCCTTCCCCTCATCTCACTCTCCTCTCACTATGTCTTCTGCCTTATCCTCTCCTGTTCCTAATCTTCCCGATTCTTCACACACCACTTTCGCCGCTACAATCGCCTCCTCCCTTCCTATTCTCTCTCAACACGAAGCCTGCCTCCACCTTAACAGGCCCACCAGAACCTCTATCTTACGCGCCCCTAACCTACTCTCTGAAGCCATCTCCTCCTGTGTACCGTCTCACACAGTGCCTCCCGTCCATGCCACACCCACTCTCCCATCCGGCACACCACACCACCACTCACCTCCCCCACAAACATGACTAACTCATACGCCTGCTGTAGCATGCCCTCCTCCTCATCATCCTCACCCACATCCCCTTCCATAGTCACCTCCCTCACCCCAACCTCAACCCGCTCCTCACCATCCCCACGGACCCCCAGTGCATCCCCGGCAACCTCACCTGACGCCTCGCCTCTCGCCGCCACGCCACCACCACAACTCCAGCCACCTGCCGCCACCCCTACACATACACAGTCTTCTTCCCCACCCTCCCCTCGCTCCACAACCACGACCTACGCCAGACCACTCACCAGCTCCTCGTCCCCCACCACCATCGCCACCACCACTCGACCTGTGAGCACCCGGACTCTACATAGCATACAGACGGGGGACGTCAACCCCTCACCACCTCCAGAGATGAGAACCCAGCATATAACCTCCTTTGCCTCCTCCGGCACACACCGCAGGCCTCCACCCTTCATGTCACCTACACCCCCCACCAGGAGCCGAACTTGACCACCCACCACTGGACCACCCTCCTCCACCATCTCACACCGACCCACCGGACCGCTACCTCAGACGCCTACCACCTCCAGCCATGGGGACTTGACTTTTCCTCCATGACGATGGTGAAATGCCCACCTCGACAACACCCATTACCACCACCACAGCCAACTACCACCATTACCACCACCACCACCACCACCACTACCATCATTACCACCACCACAGCCAACTACCACCATTATCACCACCACAGCCAACTACCACCATTACGACCACCACAGCCAACTACCACCATTACCACCACCACCATCACCACTACCATCATTACTGCCACCACAGCCAACTACCACCATTATCACCACCACAGCCAACTACCACCATTACCACCACCACCACAGCCAACTACCACCATTACTGCCACCAACAACAAGTACCACAATTGCCACCACCATCACCACTACCACCAATACCACCACCACAGCCAACTACCACCACAGCCAACTACCACCATTACCACCACCACAGCCAACTACCACCATTACCACCATCACAGCCAACTACCACCATTACCACCACCACAGCCAACTACCACCATTACCACCTGAAACGCCCAGCCTGACGGGAGACCCAGGGAGGGGTGTCGCAACACCAACACCCTCCCTTGGAGGAGACCACCGGGAGGTGTATAGGGCGTGCATAGGCCCAGGGCTAGACGGGCTTATGTCCCTGACTGCCTTGCATCCCTCTCGCCCTCAACCTGCGGCCTGACAAGAACACAGTCCCAGCCGCCTACACTCCAGCCGGGACAGCCCTCACCAGGTTCGGGGTGGGACTGATTGCACAGTCCCAGACAGCACCGCGACACAGGCCACTGTCCATGTCGAGGAGGCAGAGCAGGCCACCGTCTGTTCCTCAGCTGTTACCTCCTGCAGGACCGCAACACAGGCCACCGTCCGTGTTGAGGAGGCAGAGCAAGCCACCGTCTGCTCCTCAGCTGTTACCTCCTGCAGGACCGCGACACAGGCCACCGTCCGTGTTGAGGAGGCATAGCAGGCCACCGTCTGCTCCTCACCTACAGTACAGGCACCCCCAGGAACAGCACCGCGACACAGGCCACCATCCATGTCGGGGAGGCAGAACAGGCCACCATCCGCTCCTCAGCTGTTACCTGTGGCAGCACAGCTGTACAGGCCGCCATCCGTACTGGGAAGGGAGGATTGGCCACTGTCTGTCCTCCAGCTGCCACCTCCACAGGGAGCAGGACCATGACACAGGCCACCATCCATGTCGGGCAGGGAGAACAGGCTACCGTCCGTTCTCCTGTAGTCCCTCGAGTAAGAGGAACCGCCGTGTTGGCCACCATCCGCACTGAGAAGGCAGTGCAGGCCACTGTCCGCTCCTTATCCTCTGCCTCTAGGACGTTCCCTACGGAGGACATCCCGGGCTCGGCCCATCACCACTCCTATGGCCAAGCAGGACAACCCTCTCTCTCCCCACAGAGGTGAATCTCTGGAGGAGTTGCAGCTGGAGGAGCTCTGGCGAGGCCCTTTGACATGCACGGGAGTCTACATCCTCCAGCCGGCCCCCCGACGAATTCCCCAGCTGTCAGACTTCTGGAGGAAGGGTTGTCGCAGGCCACCCCTGACGGCAACTCCACCTGAGGCAGACCGCAACCCCCGGACACAGGGGCGTCCCCAGTACCCCGGGACGTGACCTCCCCAGCCCCATCGGCTGGAGCTCTACTTTCCGGAGTAGGCGCAAACAAGCTTGCCTGCTTGCCCTCTTCGGTCCTAGCTCCAAGAGCTGAACACCATGACGAGGCCCCACCAGGAAAGGGCCTCCTTCTACACCGCCCAGCAGTCCAGCCCAGATGATCCGGCCCCTGGCAAGAGTCCCGTGCCTCCTGCGTGAGGACACCTGTGGCGGGACTCCCCACACACCTGGCCGACACCTGTGAGCCGCCCGAGTATCCAGTCGCCCAGACCCAAGTCCTCTAGTCCTATTTGTGTGTTGTGCCAAAATAGTGTACTGTATGACATTGTGTCTGTATCTTGTTCAGTGTTGTGTAACTAAAATAATATACGTGTAAGGTTGGTTTAGCCGAGTTTTTATCCCCTGTTTCTCTAGGTGTTTGCACTAGACCCGGTCTACAGCTCAATCGCTTGTGATCAAGGGACAAGGAGTTGAACCTTAAACACGCAGCATAACAATAACTACTTTTAGAAAACACATGTTCCAGTTTTTTAAGCACTCCATATGATGATGTACTCTTACTTACTGAGACTACCACTTGGTAACTTTATCTCTGCTGCATTGGTTTCAGTACCTGGTACGTTCCTGGCTATTCAGTGGTGTATGCCGGGTTCAGTACCCTGTACATTCAAACTTTTCGTGGTACAGTTTGAAATCTGGCAGTTGAAATTTGTACAGTGAGACTTGCCTCTGTCCTCCCTTCCCATCTCAGCTGCAGTGGCTGAGAACCCTGCCAGTCTACAGTTAACCATAGGTAACTGTTAAGGGGAGATAAATGCACCTGCTTGGGTTCACTCACTTCAGTAAATGCATTATCATGGTTTAGACAACAAAATACAGAAGCAGCTTTACACCAAAAAGAAATTTTGGGCTTGATAGTGGTGAAAGTGACAAGGGAAGTAAGTATCTTCTAAATGAAGATGAAAAAGTAGAAATACAATGACATAATGCATGAATGCATCGGAAGTTTTGCTTTCACATCGCCTAAAATTGCCATCTTTCCATCTTGAATGCTGCGTTGTAGCATGAGATCACACCCAGAATATGGTGCTAGTCACAAAAATTGTCATGGAAAGGACGTAGAACTGTCGGTGGGCGAAAATCTCCAACAGCTTAAGGTTAACATATTGTAGTTTTGCTACCTTCAGGCAGAGAGTATAGTGCTGTCTTCCTCTGAGTACAAACCACTTCCATGTATTGCTTATAAATTTTTTACAAAACAATGACACTGTAATATATTAATCACATCGCTGTGAACTAATTCTGTAAAAGATATTTTTTGTTGTATGGCAGTGAAACACAGCCATAGCAAACTGGGATGAGAATAATGAAATGGATGAGTATTGTTTCCTTGAAGGACAGGTTACACAGTGCAGCAACGAAGGAATAGTTTGACAAAAAGTGTATTAAAGATGCCATGCAAACGAGACAACCGCGATAATACAGATACAGAGAAAGAAAGGAAGAGGTTTACTGGGTGACGAGCAGTATGGATGTGACTGGTGAAGGAAAAGTGCCAAGGGGAAGACATAAGAAGACATGGTGTGAGGTCTTACATCTATCTATCTATATACCTAGGCTGCATCCCCCAAGAAAAGGGAGGTAGCCTAGACAGGTCAACACACTACCAATTTACTCATCCACTCATACACATTCATTCGCATCTCAGCCCCAAAGGGGAGAAGGGACAGATCCTCACCGCAACACACCGCACGAGGGTCAACCATGCAGTGCACTCAGGGACATCCACAGCAGGGCCCGACAGCAAAGCTGGTTTACCCCTGCAGCATCATAATGGACCCATCCCCTTACCCGCACCTGACCTGATCAGCTGATCAGACAAAATGCGAAAGAATATTCCCTCAGGGCTGCGTCATCATTTATTCATTCAGAATTTCCCTCCATTCATTTCTATCACGCACAGCCACTCTTCCTTGCTCAACAGACAACCCTCTCGCATCCAACGCTCTCTTCACACTGTCCATCCATCCTATTCGTGGTCTTCCTCTCAGCCTTACACCTCTCACATCAGATCTAGTTATCTTTTTCACCAATCGCTCATTATCCATTCTCTCCATATGCCCAAACCTTCGCAACACCCTCTGCTCAACTCGATCAGCCATCTCCCAAACAATTCCAGTTCTCCTTCGCACTTCATCATTTCTCACTCGATCCATACGCGTCACTCCACACATTCTCCTCAGACACCTCATCTCCATTACTTTCAAACTTTTCCTCTCTGCTACATCCATACTTTCCATGTTTCAGCCCCATATAATGCAGTCGGTACCACAACACCCTCATACAGCCTTCTCTTTACATCCATTCTAAGTGAACGACATCTAAACACTTTTTTCATTCCTCCCAGCACCTTTCCAACTTCATTCATTCTAAACTTCACTTCTGCATCTATTCTTCCATCCACAGCAACATGTGACCCTAAATACTTAAAACACTCTACCTCCTCAAGCAACTCACCATTCAAAACTATAATCATCCTCCTACCATCTATCAACCTCGTACACTTCATCACTTTACTTTTATTCTCATTTATTTTCAGTTTCCTCCTTTCACACACACTTCCAAACTCCTCTACCAACTGTCTCAATCTCTCCTCTGATTCAGCCACCAGTGCAGTATCATCCGCAAAAAGTAGCTGCTTCAGATGCCACTCTCTACCATCATTCACCAGACTCAGTCCTCTACCTAACACTCTTGCATTCACCTCCCTTACAACACCATCCATATAAATATTAAACAAAGCAAAGCGACATCACACATCCTTGTCGCAGCCCCACTCTCACGGGAAACCAATCACTCACAGTATTTCCCACTCTTACACACGCTCTACTATTTACATAAAAATTTTTTCACTCCTTTTAGTAACCTGCCATCAAGCCCATACAGTCTTAAACATTCCACAAAGCCTCCCTATCAGTTCTATCATATGCTTTCTCTAAATCCATGATCGCCCAAAACACATCCTTACCTTTCGTTAAATACTTTCACACACCTGTCTCACAGCAAACACCTGATCCACACATCCTCTCCCTCTCCTAAAGCCACACTGCTCATCACCAATCACTCCCTCTGTACCCTCTCTAACTCTCTTAATTAACACTCTACAATACACCTTACCTACAACACTCAACAGACTTATACGTCTAAAGCTAGTACATTCATACTTATCACCTTTACCTTTATACAATGGGACCACACAAGCACTTGCCCAGTCAATTGGCACCATACCTTGCACAAAGCACATATTCAGCAATCTTACTAACCAGTCAACAATAGTCGCTCCACCACATTTCAGGCATTCCACTGCACAGCTATCCATACCTGCAGCTTTCCCTGTTTTCATCTGCTTTACAGCCTCTTGCACTTCCTCTATCGTGATCAAAGATTCATTCAGTTCTCCCAACACATTTATTCCTTGCACACTTCTATCTGCCACAATCTCAGCTTCCCTTTCCTCCTCTACATTTAACAGTCTTTCAAAATACTCCGTCCATCTCTTCATTACTGCATCCATCTCAATTTACATCCTTACATTTAATTAAAAAAAAAAAAAAGGGTAATGGGGCTGGCCGGAGGTGCAGCAAAAGAATGAGCAGTTTGGAGAGCAGCCATCCTTTGACCAAGACTTCACATCCTGGCATGGCCATGGTCTTGAAATATGTACTGGACATGTATTGTTACATATTGTCGTTAATGTTGTTTCAGATTATTTTTCAGTGTTATGAGCAGCGGAAGCCAATAACTGTTTGCGCCATCAGACAGGAAGAGTCTTTTCACTTCGCCTTGGGTCACTCCCTGATATTCTCACTGACGGTACCGCCTCGCACCCCCTTCTGGCGTACGGTGGGTCACTGTGCCTCTGAATGCACCGCACTAGCCATCCCAAGCCAGGGTGTCAACGTATTCAACGTCGCGCTCCACGGGCACTACATCGGTCAGTTTTTACTTCATTCAGCTACAATATTCACTGCCTCCATGACTGCTTTAAAATACAGTGGCTGATATTTCATGCTATACATTGGTGGGAAGAATTTACCTGTCCTTCTTTAAGCCACTAATTTTTCATGTAAAGGTTTATATATATATATATATAAATTCTGGATACAATTACTGGGTGACTGGAATGAAGGCACCACTGGTCAAAAGCAAGATTGTCTTAAGCTAATCAGGGAAATATGATAGGTGTATTCAACAAAATATGCTGTTTTCCATGTGCCTGTGTATCGGTCCAATGTTGCTGATATCGAGTGTCTCTCGGTTCATGATATTAAAACAAGTGAAGTAGACAGACGCTAACCAGCTATACTCGCAGTTCTTGTCCAAACGCTTACAGGGCAGGAGAGACACTCAGTATTACCACACTCGGACGAAACAGGAACCATGTGCTGTAAATAAGTTCATATATGGATCGTCTCAGAATATCATCATTATCACCTCGAATATTTTAAGTCACCATTAATCTCTAAGCACCAGGTGA
>JAGKTI010036857.1:0-11003 GCA_018397915.1 Birgus latro
GAGAGAGAGAGAGAGAGAGAGAGAGAGAGAGAGAGAGAGAGAGAGAGAGAGCACACAGGCACATGCAAACTGAAAGTTGGACAATAATTCACAGAGAAAGTTTTTGTTTGGGAGGGAGGGCGGGAGATGCTCGCGCGCATTCGTGTATGTGTGTGTGTGTGTGTAACTCACCGGGTCGGTCAGGATCACTTGGTTGTCGTGATCGTCAGCTTTTACCCTCCCGGAAGGGAGCTGAGAGCTCATATAGTCCGATCTATGGGCAAGGCTGTGACCTTCACACACGCACACACCCATCCCCTTGCTCAAGGGGGACAGTAACCACCCACTTCGTCAGTTAAACTTTTCACAACCTGAGCGAGGCGCGAACTCCCGTCTACCCGATGGCAAGCGAGGACGCTACCACTGCTCCAGCGAGCGGTGTGTGTGTGTGTGCGTGTCATTCACAGGATCGGTCAGGAGGATCACGTGATGGTCATGATCGTCGCATTTTTACCCTTCCGGAGAGAGCTGGTGTGTGTGTGTGTGTGTGTGCGTGTGTGTGTAAAAACATTTCTTCCGTGTGTAATTATATATCACTGTTCTTCGTTTTGTTTGTGTGGTCTTCCTCTCATCCACAGCTTCTTCTCTCACTCACTTATCAGTCTTTCTTTCGTTTATTGCTACTGCTACCATCCCAAGTCTGTCTGTCTGTCTGTCTGTCTGTCTCTTTTTATCCATATATCTCGGTCCCAAGCATGTCTTTCCATTTCCCTTTTTTCTCCCCTTCCTGGTTTTTGTTTGTTCCTTTTTCTTCTTCTTCTTCTTCTTCTTCTTCTTCTTCTTCTTCTCTCTCTCTCTCTCTCTCTCTCTCTCTCTCTCTCTCTCTCTCTCTCTCTCTCTCTCTCTCTCTTATCGGCTTCTCAGCACTTCCTCCTTTCCTCCACTCCCCTCCCTCCTTCCCTCCCCCTCGCCTGACAGACTTGAAGGGAAAAATATCACTGATTTTTCTTTTGCGTGGGAGTCAGAGGCAGGGAGAGAGAAAAGGGTCGATGAAGGGAGGGATGGAGAGAAAGGGTAGAGAGAGATGGGAAGAAAGAGTAGGGTTGAAGGGAGGGAGGAGTGGAGGGATGAGAAGGAAAGGGAGAGAGGGAAGAAAGGAGTGGAGGGATGAGGAGAAAAGGGAGAGAGGGAAGAAAGGAGGTACGGATGGAAGGGAAGATGGATGAAAGAAAGGAGGGAAAAGTTAGAGGAGTGTGGAAGGGGTAGAAAGGATGGAGGCTGGGATGGAAATGTCTTGGAGGGAAGATAGGGATGCGAACGGTAAAGGAGGAAACAAAGAGTAGAAGGGAAGATACGGGAAGGGAAATGAGAAGAGAAAAAAGGAGGAAGGAGGGGAAATACAGAGGGAGAAATAGAGGAAGGGAGAAACGGGCAGGAAGGAAGGAAAAAAGGAAGAGAGACAAGGAGAAGGAAAAGAATATAGGAGGATGAGTGAAAGAATGTATGATGAGATATAGATAGGAAAGTGAAGAAAGGAGAAGGGAAAAACAGAGGAAGAGAGGGAAGGAGGAAAGAATACGGAAAAAAATGGGAAAGAGGGTGAAAGGAGAGAAGCAGAGGAGGAAGGGAAAAACAGAGATTAGTTATGAAGGCAGGTGCAAAAAGAAAAGGGCGAGAAAGACAGGGAGAAGTAAAATCCGGAAGAAGATAATAAGAAAAAGTGACTGGGGGAGAAAAGAAGAGAGGAATGAAAAAGAGTGGAGAAGGAAGGGAGAGGAAAAAAAAACAACGCGGATGCAGGTAAGAAAAGTACAGTATAAGAAAGAGAACGAAGACCACAGAAGGAAGGAAGAAAAGAGGAGGTTTGGAAAGTGAGAAGAGGAGAAGGATGGAGGAGAGAAGACAAGGTGGAAGAAGAGAAGGAAGAAAACCAGGTTATGGTAAAAAAAAGAGGGATAAAAAGGAGCACCCACCCTGCCACAGAGTCGGACACCCATGCATATCAGTTGGCTTTGTGCTGTGAATTTAACCTTCAACCGATCGCTCAGAAAATCGACTTACCTATCCTTGATTGACCCTTAACGCTTCCACGAAACTAAATTATCAAAAAAAATTTATATTGACATCTTCCTGTGGCCTTGACATTTGACCTTTCCCTGTGACATTGATCTTTGAGTGATTGTTCTCAAAACAGAATCCCTTAATTCATTCCTTATCTTAAAGTCTCTCACAAAGTTTAGTCTGTATCAGATAATAATAGAGATTGTATAGACCTTGCCCAATGACCTTGATCTTTGACCTAATGTTCTCAAATGCAGTAGGTCAGCCTCTTCGGTGATCGTCAACCCTTCCACCAAGTTTGTGTGAAAGCAAATGCCAACATTTTTTTTAACGGACACGTGTGTTAAAATTTAACCTTGCCCTGTGACATTAATTTTTGACTGATTGTTCTCAAAATTAAAGCCCTTCATTATTGCCTTCCACTCAACCCTTGCAGTAAGTTTGGTCTAAATTTAATTGTATATCTAAAACTGACCTTTGACGGAACCATGTTTTTGTTCTTCTCAGAAACAGTAGGTCGACCCCTTGGCAGACCGTCAACTT
This sequence comes from Birgus latro, assembly GCA_018397915.1. NCBI lineage: Eukaryota > Metazoa > Arthropoda > Malacostraca > Decapoda > Coenobitidae > Birgus > Birgus latro. Next base: position 2,584 of record JAGKTI010036857.1, read on the forward strand.
TCGGTAAAAGAGGATAAAAACTGTTCTAGATATTTGATCACTCACCAATACTCGCCCGCACGTCAAGCAAAACATAACACCCGCTCTTTCACGGTGAAAGTCGGAATAAAAAACTATAGAGCAGGTAACTTTGGTCGATCATATACCCTTTATGCTCCATAAATCGAGTATTGCTCTGCACAGGCGTTCAGAACAAAGTATCGTAGATGCCCGAGACACGGAAAGACCATACAACACTAAAGAATGAACATCAGCATGCAAAATACTTGGGAAATAAAAAGTTTTGATTATAATACAGGTTAGTATATTATCTGTCAAACATAAATGTTACTTTAGGCATACTAGAAAAAATTGGACAGAACACGACACATTGACGCTCGTTTTTATATGTAGCTCCTGAGAAATTCATCATCGGTAAGCTGCATAATAAAAAGTCGGCGTTTCAATTGTGAGTATTGTGTTTGACGAAGACATCATGAACTCTTCCTTCATGAAGAGCCAAGAAGGAAATTTGGTCCTACTGATGCATAATACCGATAATCCATGATGACATAGGTATCTTGTGCTAACAGTTAACACTTAAATGGTCGGTACAACATAAGTACTCGTATTATGTTTTAGTTAATGCCAGAAGGTTATAATTAGCTTAGTGAGTCAGAGGAACTTGAAAAAAAGGAAAAATGTATTCATAACTTCTCTGCAATAGCCAACATGCAAGATGACTTTAATGATCTGAGTGAATCATTGGACCGTGTGTCTTAAACGCTTTCCAATGGCAACATTCATTGCGAGTTAGCAGAACTGTCTCGTTTGAGACCAGAATTAACTAAGTGGAAGAGACTCATGAACATCCCGTACAGGTGAACACTGTAAATTCTGTGTAAGCTGTGAGGGAGTGAATACAAAATTGCAGAATGAATGACTTACACTAAGACTTTAGTGTTTTCGTGCTCTAAATTTGGAAAGTTAAAGTTACACTTAATTGTGTTATGTAGGGAATACGTAAATACAGAAAGTCAGTAACGATAATTACTAATCCTAATGACTCACTGGAATACAACCTGAAAATCATATTGCGGATCCATAGGGGTACATATTTTGGAACCTCTCCTGCAGAAGGAATGAGGAAAGGAGGAAGACACAAAAGAAGTGAAGAACAGGAAAACAAGAGAAATGGAAGAGTTGGAGAAGCAAGATAGAAAATAAGAGAGACAAATAAAAAAAAAAAACTTGAAGATAAGCAATGGGATACAAAACTAGGGGCAGAAGGGAAGGTACTGAAATAAAGGATGGGTAGAGAGGATCAGAACGAATGAAAGAAAGGAAGGATATAATAGAGGAGACAGAAACAGAGAACATGTGGTAGGAGAGATCATTATCATCATCATCCTGGGACAAATACTATCAGGCACATAGCCTCACTCACCCTCCGATTCCAACCACGTGGGGCCCTTTGTGTCACTCTCCAGGCAGCAACTCTTCCCTCCCCTCTAAGTATCTCTAGACATGAATGATCAACTTGCTCCAGCCATGAGTTCTGCAGCCTTCCCCTTGGTCTCCACCAAGAGTCCGATCTCTCAAAAATCACCCTGTGGGCAGAGTCAGCCTCAGGAAAATGGGTCACGTGCCCATATAAATGGACTTGGCAGTTGCATTATGTAGGTAACACGACACAACTCAGTCTCACAGAGTGGTCACTTGTTACGTACCCAGTTGTACCAGCAATATCCCACAACCCTGCAAAGGCACTTAGTAAGAATGGAGCCAATTCGCTGTTTCAAGTTACTATGTACTTGCCCTGTCTCACAGTCATATGGCAAGACAGGGAGCACCAGTGCCTTGAAGATACAAAATTTGGTCTTTTTACACAAACAACAGCAACGTCAAACACCTGAAGTGAGAGAATGCATAATTCCAAAGGCCAAACCAATGTGATGAGATATCTCATCATGTGGTCTACCGTTTTTTTTTTTCCACACTGCCAAAATAAGCGAATCTTTTGAAGACTTCCATATTCTTACCAAGTGCTTGGACAGATTGAACTGGTTCATCCAACAAACCTCTAAATGTTTGGACCACTGTTCTGGTGCAAGAGACCTTTAATCCCAATCGTTTCACATTGTTGTGAAATTCCTCAAGGGCACCCAGTAGTATCTCCAGTGACCCTGCTAGGATAAGTACATCACCAGCAGCGTCAAAGTCAGTAACCCTGCAATTACCAATCGATACTCCGCAGTGACTTACTCACAGCCCGGCCAAGTACCCAGTCAATGCAGGTGCTGAAAAATGCAGGAGCAAGGACATACCCGTCATACACAAGTACTTACTGGGAAGAAGTTGGATGTTCCTCCTCCACACTTGACAGCATTCAGTGTTTGAATATGACTTTGGGGATCCCACAGAATCATAGGAGTTCCCATAATACCTCATAATTTAATATGTCAAATGCTCTCTTGAGATACAAATAGGCTGTAAGCAGCCCTTGTTGTTACTGAAGGCAGCATTCCATAACTCAAAAAGATTCTCTGAGGTAAAGTGTAGACTTCTTAGGCGTGAATCTGGATTGCTCAGGCCTCTGAAAATATAGCAAATGGTCCCAGATATGCAGCAGGAGAATGTGGGCAAGAATTTGTCTGGCACAATATGCACTGTATTACCACAGAAGTTGCTACAGTCATTCTGGTCTCCTTTCCATTTCCAGATTTGGGTGAGTAAACCTCTTGTCCAGTCAGAAGGAATGATACCAATCAGTCAAATTGCTTCTGTGACTGCATATACAGTCTGGTCTCGCAATATGACTGTTATATAATGAATCGCTAGAATGGTCATTTCAAGTTATACCCTGTCTCAGAATAATATTTAAATATTGGTTTCAATTTCGCTAGAATGATGTTTTCGACGGCCGTGTCCGAGAATCTCGTGCGAACGCGGTGACACGCAAGCTGACAGTCAGTTGTCTGAGCCAAGATGGCCACCTAATGTTTACATGCACAGAACCCCCATCTCTGGTCTGTGCAAGCAGCAGCCTTTGTGTTGACCCTTTGAGTCTCGCTTGCCCACACTTTCACGTGTCCCACACCAGTAATTGTCTCCCTCATGCCCTCCAAGTTACCTGGCATTCTCTTCTGCATAAGACCCTCGTAATGCTATCAGTAACACCAAGTAACAGTGGGAGTACGCTACAAATTGTGCTGCATGTGACAGAAAACTTTGAGTGTTTGAAAAACGCGAAACTCTGAAACTGGAAATCATGTTTGTTGCTCCTCCCAGTTGCTGAGGGCAAGGCTAAAAGGGAAAGGTGTAGCCTTTCCCTTTTCGTTAAATCAGACATTATTGAGCACCATAAAAAGGTATCACTACATCGCTCTCTCCATTTCTCTTTTCCTCCTGAGGACCTAAAGTGATCATTCAGGTCCTCCAGCTGTCCCTCAGCCTTATTGGAAACATTTGGTCATGACTCGGACTGATCAAGGAGAAACTACAGGTGAGTAGCAGAATTATATATATATATATTTTTTTTTGTGGGGGGGAAAGGGACATTTTAGGTTTTGCAGTCAAGGTCACTCTCTGTAACCTCACTAAACCCATGTTATATCAACCTTATCATATAGCGAGACTGGACTGTAATACCCTGACCATGTCTTCAGCCCAAGCTTTGGTCAGTTCTGCCGGGATGCCCAAACACCAACTACGCTATCACTTTTCGTTCTGTTCACTGCCTTTTTTATTTCTACAGAGTGCATGGTACCAGCAACTGGTGGTACAGTTGTCAATGGTTGTACACCAGCTGATGGAAGCTCTCCACTGGGAGGTTCAGTCATATATAGCTGCTGAAAGTACGTAGCCCAGTGAGCTCTATACTCACTTGCCCCCGATATGAGAAATCCATCTGCTGTCCAAACTGATTTAATCTGAGTGACAGATCTGGAGTGTAGCTTCTTCAGGGCTTGGTAAGCAGCCTGAAGGTGCCCCTTCACATCCTCAGCAGTTTCCCTGACATACCTCTCTTTGTTCTGATTCAACAAAACTCTTGCTGTCGAGGTAGAAGTCTGTGCTGCTCCCAGTTCCCAGCCAGTCTGGTAGCAAGACACACTTCATTTTTTGTCAGTGACCAAAGAGAGACAAAACACCTCTTTGATCTCAAGTACTCTCCAGCACATTCATCAGGTACTGGCAGGGTAGTATATTTAAAGGTTCAAGAGGGTCCTTGACAGTACTGTACACTTTATGTGTATCTGAGACTGCCATTACATGCTAATATGCTCACTCCTCATCCCTGAGTTTCTCAAAAGAGAACTGTTTTGGGCACAATCTTGAGTTTCTCTCAGTAGCCTTAGAGTAGCATCAACAAGTCTGTGATCAAGAGCAGAGAACTCTGCACTCCTGCAAACATCACAGTTCTGAAGGATCTTCTAGTGAGTACTAACACGGATGTGGTGTGTCTCCATTGGAACCACTCTGTTAGTGAAATACAAACTCCATCAGTAAAGATCAGGCCGTTGGAACCAGGACTTTGAGAAATCCAGAAGGTAAGAACTATGGGAATTCCTAAATCTAATGCCATGGCAACCTACGCACTCCTCGAAGCCTTCCCTGTCACTGCTAGTAACTGCATTCAAGTCATCCAGGACCAAGAGTGTATCCAGCAAGGGGCACTGGTTTACAACTGAGTTAAGTTTAGCATAGAAAGGCTCCTTCTCTTCAGGATCATTTGTCTCAGTTAGAATGTAAAATGCAATGAGTGAGATGAAACCCAAGGAGTGATTGAAAGAAGGAATAGTTTTGTTTTGTTTTGTGTGTTTTCAGAGGCTCCACCATGCGTGCATTCCTCGGCCTTGGTCACCTAGGTGATATTGAGGAGAAGATAACCCAGATGAATGAAGTGATGCAAAGCTACAAAAATGATGTGGAAACCACATATGCTGAAATGGTGAAAGTAAAGAAAGACTTAGAAACAAGAGCTGAAGAAAAGAGCATCAAAAGGGAAGTAAAGAAAAAAAACAAAACAATCCAAAACTGGTCAAGGATTCAGCAGACATCAACAAATCTATAGTAATCACTGGTATACAGGAGAATGAAATAAAAAACAAGATTTCGAGAGACCAAAAAGAGATGGCAAATGTAAAGAACATTTTGAAGGAAGTATCAGAGGAAACCTGTAGGAAAGACACAGAGGAACACAAAAGACTAGGGGAGTACGAGAGAAATAAATAAAGACCTCTGAAAGTAACATTCTAGAGTGTAAACACTGTGGAAGAAGTACTGAAAAGTGCAAACAAACTTATGGAAAAAGAGGATTTCAAAAATATATGGATAAAAAAATGCCTAACACAAGAGGAACTGGGTATGCTAAAAGAGAAGAGGGAGGAGGCAAAAACAAAGAATGAGGGAAGATCAGAGGAAGAGAAGAACACATTTTTTTACAAAGTAATAGGATTGCAAGTACGAAAGTGGTACATAAACAGGAGGGAATAAAATGGAGGAAGGTTGTAGACCCAAGTCATGACAAGTATGTTAACAAGATGATTAGTTTGATGTACTCAAATGTAGATGGAATGGTATCTAAATTACTAGAGATGAATGATTATATTAAAGAGAAGGAACCACATATTGTTTGCCTAACTGAAACAAAATTAACATCAAGGATATCAAATGACACCCTAAACTTAGAGGAATACAATATATGGAGAAGAGATAGGAGCTTAAAAAAAGGAGGAGGAATTATAATATTATCAAAGAAAATCTGCAAGTCAAAGAAATAGAACTAGATATACCTCCACAGGTAGAACTAATAGCTGTTGACATTAGTACAGCTGAAGGAAAATTAACTGTGGCAAATATATACATTCCACCTAAATCAAACGTTTGGGAAAAAAGTGAATATGAAGAATTGGCAGAGAGTACAATTCAAAGTTTAAGAGCATTACTACATAGAATGGAGGAGAAATCAGAAAGAATTATACTATCAGGAGATTTCAATACAAATATAAATTGGAATACCTTAGAAACAAAAAGCCAAGAAAGCTGTTTGGACCAAAAGCTCCTGGACCTTGTGCAGGAGTTTTTCCTAACGCAACATGTAAAAGAAAGCACCAGAGAAAGAGGACTTGATGTACCATCGTTACTAGATCTTATTTTACTAGGCAAGAAAATGATATTGACAGTATTATGTATCACCCTCCATTCGGCAAAAGCGACCATGCAGTATTAAATTGCAACTTCAGGATTGCATATGACATAGTAAACAGTAATGAAAGTTACAAAAAGAGACTTAACTACAAAAAGGGCAATTATGATGACCTAAAGAAATACTTCTTAGAAATAGATTGGGAAAAAGAACTTAGAGGACCAGAATTAAATGTTATATATAGAAAATTCTGTGAACTTCATGAAATAGGGGTCCAAAATTACATCCCTCAGTACAAAGAATCAAAAATGAAAATAAACAAATGGTTTAATAAAGAATGTAAAAAATCAAAAGAAAAAAGAGACTAGCTGTGGAATAGATACAGAAGACACAACAGTGAGAGAGCATATAATAACTACAAACAGGCAAGAAATGAATACACAAGAATTAGGAGAGAAGCTCAAAAACAGTTTGAGGAGGACGTCATAAAAAAAGTAGTGATCAACCGAAGCTATTTTACAACTACAGCCGAAGCAAAACCAAAGTAAAAGATAAAATACAATTCATTACGGATGAAGGGATCCCATACACACAAAAGAAAGGTATTTGTGAAGTACTAAATAAGAACTTCCAATCAGTTTTCACAGAAGAAAATAATTTTGAGAAGGATGATATGGAACATGCATGCCCACACATATTACCAGAAATACAAATATCAGAAAAAGAGATAAAGGAAATTTAAGTAAATTAGACAAAGGAAAAGCAAATGGTCCAGACGAAATTTCATGTTGGGTTCTACACGAATGTGCAAAGGAATTAAGTAGACCATTATCACTAATATTCAAAGAATCTTTAAGTCAAGATAAACTACCAGATATTTGGAAGAAAACAAACATTGTCCCCTTATTCAAGAAAGGGAATAGACAAAATCCACTCAACTACCGACCGGTATCACTAACCAGTGTAGTAAGTAAGATACTAGAAAAGTTAATAAGAAAAGTCTGGGTAAACCATCTAGAAGAACACAATATGATAACAGAAAGGCAGTTTGGTTTCAGAAAGGGAAAATCATGTGTTACTAATATATTAAGCTACTATGACAGAGTTGCACAAACATTACAGAAAAGAGAAGGATGGGTGGGCAGTATCTATCTAGATTTCAAGAAAGCATTTGACAGAGTAGCACACCGAAGACATTTATGGAAACTGTACCATCAAGGAGGAATCCGAGGCAAACTGTACTGTTGGATGCAAGACTTTCTCAGAAAAAGGGAAATGAGAATTACTAAGGGGTAATTAGTCATCATGGAGGGAAGTGACTAGTGGAGTTCCACAGGGCTCAGTGCTACCACCAATTATGTTTTTAGTGTATATTAATGACATAGATAAATATTGGAAATGAAAGCTATTTAGATATGTTTGCTGATGATGAAAAAATACAAAGGAGAATTACTAACATAGACTCTTGTAAAGAGCTACAAGACGAATTAAATAAACTTCATCTATCTATCTATCTATTGCCAGACGCCTCAATCCCGAACGGGGTGGCCACAAACAAATCGCCTCCATGTCACTCTGTCCCCTGCCATTTCACTACCACGCTCCCAACTCACACCCCCCTCTCTCATATACCTCTCCACTCCATCCCTCCATCTCATCCTCGGCCTCCCCCTCCCTCTCGCCCCCTCCACCTCACTCACATACACTCTCCTCGTCAATCTTTCACTCTCCATCCTCTCCACATGCCCAAACCACCTTAACGTGTTTCTCCTAACGCTTCCCATCACATCCTCAACCACACCACAATGCTCCTTCACTTCCTCATTTGTTAGTCTGTCTCTCCATGTGACTCCACATGCTCCTCTCAAATAACTCATTTCCACTGCTCTCACTCTTGACTTCTGTCCTTCCAACAGGGTCCAAGCTTCACTTCCATATGTCAGAGTTGGTATCACAATACTGTCATGTAACAACTTTTTCACTTCCATGCTCACCTCCCTGTTTCTTATCACTGCTTTCAACGAACCAGCAACCTTCCTTCCCTGTTGCACCCTTTCGAGCACTTCACCCTCCAGAGTACCATCCTTACTCATCACACTGCCCAAGTACTTAAATTCACTCACATTCTCCATTTCCTTCCCATCCAATCTCACTGTACACTCACTGGCTTCACTTCTCTCGAAGACCATCACTTTACTCTTCCCCACATTCACCTTTAGATTCCGTTTCTTACACACTCTCCCAAACTCATCTACCAAGCCTTGCAGCTCCCCTTCGTCTTCACTCAACAACA
>JAGKTI010036858.1:0-11003 GCA_018397915.1 Birgus latro
CATGAAAAGACTGATAATTTGATAGAGGGGGAAGCAAATAAGTGCATTAAAAACATTAGTAACCAGAAAGGGTGTCAGAGCAATAATTATCACTCTGAAAATGATTTTGTAGACTGCAGAGGAAGGATTTAAATTAGATGTGACGATGAGGGAGAAATTGATATCAGCGGAAATTGAACTAAGTGGAGTGGGTCGGCAAGAGGATATTGGATGAGAAAGGCGGCGATAATTAGTGTGATCAGAGAGAAGAGAGGCAAGTAAGAGTGTGGGACTCATCGTGGGTTCAGGCTGTTGAGAAAGGGTGAGGAACTGCATAAATAAATGTAGGTATCTATCTATCCAAGTTTGTGTGTGTGTGTGTGTGTGTGTGTGTGTATGTGTGTGTGTGTGTGTGTGTGTGTGTGTGTCCAGAGAGCTTATTTCTTGGAAGAGAAAATGAATTGGGCAATATTCTGAAGACAGGGAATGAAACGGAAAGAGGTGTAGGCTTCTGGTGTTGAAATTTTCGTATATGAGTGAAGTATGAGGAGTTAATGTGAGAAAATTTTAAAGTTATTGGAGGGACAAACAGTCTCCTCGGAGTCAGAACCTCATCACCTTTATAATCACAAAAACCACTTCCTCTGCTTTTAAACGGGATGGGAAATACAGAGACATAAGAGTGAGAAGCACAAAAGTCTGAGATTTATGAACAGAGTGCCCAGTGACTTGGATGCATTTTCATTTTAAAAGATAAAAGTCCTGAACTTCTCAGCTTCACCTCATATATCGAGCAATAAGAATAAGAAAATACTGTCAAATGCCTGTCATGCGCATTTACTGCACTCTCCTATGTATTTTATTAGGCTACTTTTCAATATACCCCAATAACAGCTAGTGCCTACCGATTCCTTAACCCTTTTTTTTTTTTATTTACTTTTCTTGTTTTCTTCTTTTTAGCATCCTTTATTTATACCACTGATACATTTTTAGAAATCAGAATAAATTGTTGTGCACCACTCAATCCATTCATAATTACTTCCGCTGTACTGTTGTCAATTCCCATTAATATTTTTTTTCTCTTTTAGCTGTTCCTTATCTACCCGTCGTTTCTTACCACTCTTCCATTTTGCCAATTTTTCACACATTCATTCTCACACATTAGAGTCTCATTTAGAACAGCGTTATGCATTATGCAGGTTCGATGGTTTATCTAACAGAACTCTGGATAAGTATTGGAATGTGGGTGTGACATGTAGCGTAGTGAACTGGGTAAAACTGATTACGTAAAGATGGCATACTCATAGCAAGCGGGATCAAAAGGAGTAAAATGGAGATGAACAACTTAAGGAAAAACATTTGAAGGAAAATGAGGAGGAAAAGACGGAGTTGTATGACCTTGATTTTTTTTTTTTACTAGCCGTGAAGACAGCGAAGAGGAAGATTTGGAAAGGCTGATTTGCTGCACGACGGATTCATATAGGTATTTCTGATATGTTGAAAATGCATGTGACACAATTCCGAACTCACTTAATATTAGCTAAAAGTAAATGCAGTATGACAACAGAATCACTAAAAACTTGCTTAGATTGTGGAACAGGATTTTAGAACATGCGTGTTTTATCCAAGGTTTTCCGGTGTGAATAAAAAGGTCTGAAAAAAGAAATGCATGTTTACAAACCCGCTACAATAGTCTCAGTGATGCGCTTTGCAGATTCAGAGAGCTCCTAGCCATGGAAGTAGTGGGTGATCCCCACACATAGAACACTTCATATAATTCGAAAGCACTGTTATTGTTGCTGCTTTTGTTATTACTGTTGTTGCTAAATCTTGGTCTGTATGGCCAAGCAGACCCGTCGACCACAGGTAAGCAACTGCATTTCTGGAGTCGTCCTACAGGTACAGTACAGCACATATACCGTCAGTGGAGCCAGCATCCCCTCATGGTAGACAGTGCCTCACCAGGGTCACACTACAGGCCTTCCAAATGTGAGGTGCAAGGCAACATGTAAATTAACTTAATGCATTAGTACGCGGTTCCATGTGTATATCCATCAGTGAAACTTGTTTTTATATGCTTCATTTCTCCAGTGGGTATCAGAGTAAGATCATTTTTTAGCAAAGCTTTGCGTAAGCTGAGATATATTTGCTTCAGCATTTTTAAACCATGAGAGCAGTTTCAGTCAGTCTCGTTTTGGCTGCCTTTTTCTACCCATTCCCCTGCGGCTGGTCTTTATAATCATGCAGAATGGCCGCTACAAAATTATTTTCAAGGCTCTTCTTATTAGTTAGAAATGGTGGTGTCCATAATTAATTTGTCCTCGTCAGTGAACCTTAAACCACGGAGTTATAAACCTTTAGGGTGAGAGAGGTATTAGAATCAACAGATATGTTTGTCGTGCAGCGGAGGATTTTGGATTTGTCTGGGTGTGAGATGTTCCTTTTATGAAGCTGCTGACAGTCCCAGCGATATTTATAGAAAACAAAACTTCTTGATTGTTTATTATCGCGTGTGAATTAAATTATGTAAAAACAGTGTTTTCGCACCAACACAAACAGTGTTATGTAGAACAGATTTCAAGCATTACGCTATTTAAAGAAATTTCTGTGTCTATAAAATGGCTGTTATCATAGCTTCTTCAGCTTGAGAAACTATTTTTGCAGTCCTCTGTGAGGAAACATTATTTTACTTAATGTGGGTGTTGAAATGAGAAGGTAAGAGAAATATGACGTTCTCCAATCTGTATTTAGACCGAGTTCTCTTTACATATTCAGTATTAATCACAGTCTGCTTGCTTACACCCACGGGCAACATATCTATTAATACCGGCCGAAGAGCGAATTATTATTATATTGTGGTAAGTGGCCCTCACGGATAGTTCAATGCCTGAGGGTAATTTGTAGGTCACTATTATTAATGTCCGTTTTATACCAGACTCTAATTCATGGTTAACTCGCACACCTTGATATCGTGATTAAGAAGAACGCAGCATGACTTCTGGAGGAGAACTAGGTGATGGTTATCCGATCATTACGATGTCGCATTACTTCAGTTCACTTCGACAAGGAGAGTATGCTTTCACCCCTGTTTGTTTGTTTGTCTGTTAGCAGGATTACTCAAAAACTAAAAGAGAAATTTGGACTATATTTGGTGGGTACCGTAGATAGCCCATGTCAGAGGGAACAATCAATTAACCTTTGGGACCCAACCGGAACATATTACAGATTCTAGATCCGAAAAACGCTTGCCCATATCAATTATGAGAATACCAAACCCTAATAACACTGCCCTTGTCGGAGAGATTCGCTCCACTCAGTGCCCCTCTAGTTTATTTAGGTGACAATATTCAGTTTACGAATTACTCCTTATACGGTTGGGTTTGATGCTGGTTATACAGTATATGATTCCTCGCGTCCGAATAATCTCTCCAAGACAGAATAATCTTCTCTAGAAATAATAAGGAAGTCATTGAGATGTAGTGTAAAAAAAAAATAATGGAGAAGGAGGGAGAAGAAGGGAAATTAACGTGCAGAACAACTCGTCCAATACTGCCAGAAAAACGCTCAGAAAATCAGAGGCAATTAAAAGATAAAGTATATAAGCATAAGAATAAGATTTCTGTGCAGTTAACAAGTATTCCTGACAATTTAAAAACATATTTACCTATCTGCTATCTATCTATCCGTATCTACCTCTATTTATCCATCTATCTATCTATCTGCTATCAGTTTATCTATATACCTTTCTATCTTTATCTATGTATCAGTTTATCTATCTGTCTTCCTGTCTATCTATCTAGACAAGCAGAGAGAAATACAGAGACAAAGGCCAAAAAGCAACACGATGATGCATGATGTAGACAGATGAATAAATAAACAAATAAATAAATAAATATAGACAGATACACAGATAGATAGACAGATAGACAGATAAACATAATTACAAAAACGGAGGGACAAAGGCCAAACCATGTGGAGAGAAGCTTGACGTCTTCCTTTACGTACAACTCACAGCATTTCCTACCTGTCGTCTCTGAGCACCTTTGGCCTCTCACATTACTACCTCTGTTCCTCCATATCCTCCCTTTTACATACCTCTTCCTCTTGGGCCCATAAGACAGTTGCCTTCCTTCTCTATTCTCTTTCATCTTTCTTATGCCGCTCTGTTCCTCTTTATTCTTCTTTATTTTCTTCTTACCTTTTCTCCCTTAACAATTAACGGCCTTTCTGGTTTATTCCATGTTTTTCTTCTTACCTCTCTTTTTCTCTTCCTCAAAATAAAACTTTAGTCCTTCTCTATTCTTTATCACATTTACTCAACTTCTCTTCCTCCTCATCTTCAGATACTATCATTTTCCTTACCTATTCACGCTTATTTTTATTTATTTATTTATTTCTCTCTTTATCCTCTACAACCCCAATCTTCCTCTTCTTTTTTTCTTCATCCTTTTTATTTTTTTACTTCCCTCTCCCCTTCCACTCCTAAAGCTTTCCCCTTTATCCTTTCTTCCTTTTCATCTCTCTCTCTCTCTCTCTCTCTCTCTCTTTCTCTCTCTCTCTCTCTCTCTCCTAATCTTATCAAATAATCTTCTAGTCCTCCTCGCCCTCTTCCTCCTCTTCTGTCACTTTCCTTTTGTCTAGCTTCCTTCCATTTCTTCTTCTTACATATTTCTTTGCCTACCTCATCTTTCCATCGACATCTTTCTCTTTTCCTCGTTTCTTATAATCTCAGTTTTCATTAGTGTACCTTTTCTATTCTTCTTTACTTATTCCTTTGACATCATCATCATCATCTGTCTTACATCCCTTTTTACTCTCAGGCTTCTTTCGTTTTCCTTCACCATCCTTATCTAAACTTCCCTTTTCTTCCCTCTTCTTCTTCTCTTCCTTCTCTCCTCTTCCATCTTAATAGTCTTCTCTGTTCTCAAAATTTTCATTTTTTGCTCTGTTGGAATCACATAATTTTTCGTCTTCATCAATCCTCTTTGTTTGCATTCCTCTCACCTTCAGCATCTCCATCCTCTCATGTATCCCAGTCTTTCTCTCTTTCATCTTTGGCGACTTCTCCATTCTAACTTGTCTCAGGATATTTTCATCTCTCTCCCAGTTCTCCTTTATATTATTCTTACTGCATCCAACATTACCATTCTCTCAGATTGTCCCCTGTCTTCCCCCCCTCTCTCTCCGTCTGTATATGCCTCTTCCTGTTTTCATGTTTTTTTTTTTTAATTTTTTCTGTCACTGTCTTTGTATCTGTCTGCCTCTGTCTCCATCTTTCTGTCCATATCTTTTCCACATCCACACCAACACCCACTCGCTCGGAGGGGATTTTTGTCGTGGGGGGAGAGCTAGGAAAGGAAGTTACAGCGCCTCCCCCATACTCCCAGTCATGAATATCCCCGTTCTTTTCTGTTGATGCGCCAGACCATCGACCGTGAACTAACTTAAATTAACTCTTGCAGTCCTAACTCTCACAGATCCGCAGCCTCCTAACTCTCCCACGCTGGCACTTCCCCTGGCATTACCTTCAACTCCCCTGATTGCTAATTTGTCCACTCTCTTGATCAGTGCCTCTCGCAAATTAAGGCAGGCCAGTGAAAATATTGCCTGAACCGAAATTGTTATTATGTTGAATCTTGAAAATCTAGTGCGGTATTCCACGACTGTTGTTATTTATTTATGTATTTTTTTAGGACTTCGAGCCATTTTACTGAAAGACGCCTGTCATAAGGTGGTGTAAATTAGTATTAACACGAACAAAATATGAAAAAAACTCATACTTCCTTGAGTCAGTAGCTATAAACACCGCATGACAGCAGAACTAATCTTACTAATATAGTTGGGGGATTATGGCATGACTATTTCCTTAATCTGTTCTTGCCTTTGAGAGTGGAGATGTGAAATCGAAATTTTTAAACGCATCAGTTTTCATCGTAATTGACTATACATAAAGAACAGTAGTGACACCTTCCAGAATATACTCATCTGTATTCTCTGGCTCCTTAATCTAACTTTCGATCTTCAGGTTTCACCTTGTCTGTTTGAACATTTTTCTTTTTCGTGGATTTATCAACCTTCACATCCGAAGAAAGCTCTGCAAACGACGAACGGTGGTATTTGCTTCTGTTAAAATCTTGTTACCCCTATTTTTTTTTCTTTTTCTAGCTTCATCTTATGCTGTATATGAACAAGTCTACCTCAGAATCTGCAAACTGTTGCTATCTATGAAGGATAAATGTAAAATTGTCTCCCTAATCTACCTCCACAATCTAGAAAAGAGTTTGAAAACATGCATTCCCTATATTATTTAAGTTTATAAGACTAGTAATCCCTGACAAGGAAACGATTCTCTCGTAGCCACCTCTTCCCGGATTAAGACATTTTTCTATTAATACGTATATAAGTCTATCGATGGATATACATAGATTTTTTTTAAAGACATAGATAGATCGATCGATGAACAGATGGACAACATTCCTCTTATATCAATAAAAAGCAAATCATCGATTGACACCTCCAATTTGAAGACGTGTTTTGTATTTGACTTGTTGCTAATATTTAATTAACGAATGTCTTCAATTTACGAGTGTCCCATATTAGTGAACGGGTAAACGAAGGCAGTATCCAGGCCTCCCTCCACCACCAGTTTGAAAAATCCCTCCCACACTGAATAAAATCGTCTGGAGATAGAATAAAACAAAGAATCGTCCTCAAGATGATGGGATTTACTAGCGCAGCAATGCATTCCAAAGAAAAAAAAATCAACTGTTATCAGCCTCCATCTCTACTGGCAAAACCCCGCAACCTCCTGTTATCTTTTCCAGGACTGTGTCGCCGAAACGCAGTGCCCTCTCTATCAGGCGCCAGAATCGGTGCGAGTTTCACAGTATCGCACAGTTACATCACCTAATGTTATCGCGGACGGCGGAAAGGGAGAGGAGGAGGTAGAGGTCGTTGAGGGAGGGAGACAGCGAGGAAGGGAGAGGGGTGTTGACAGAGAGGGCAGGAGGAAGGAAGAGGGGTACTATGGCACGAAAGAGGGAAAGGGAAGTGACGAAGAGAAGAAACGACGGGGAGAGATAAGGGGAGAAGGAAGATAGGAGGGAAGGGAGAGGGTAGAATGGAGGGAAAGGAGAAGGAAGCTGGGGGGATGGATGGAAAGGAGTGTTGGGGGGGGGGACGTTGGGGAAGGGAAGTGGCGATGTGGAGGGGGGAGGGATAAGACGTCAGAAGAAGAGAAGGGCGATGGGGAGGGGTGAAGAAAAGAGGGGAGGGGGAAGGCGATGAGAGGCAATCGGGGAGGGGAAAGGCTACTGTGTAGGGAGAGGAAGTGAGCACTGACAGAAGGAAAAGAATGTTGAGGAAGGTGAAGGTGCTGGGTAGAAGGAAGGAGATGGAAAAGTAGGGATGGAAGGGGGGGGAGGGCAATAGAGGTGGGGGTAAATAAAGTGGTAAGAGAGCGGATAGGAAAGTCAGTGAGGCTGAAGAAAAAGGGGCTTAGGATTAATGCCCATCGACTGCACGAGGATTATTAAAGCACACAATTAAGTCCCAGTCTTCACTTACTAGCAATATTTACAATTACATCCAGGTCCCTAGTTGTACAGCTGGGTGACCCGGGTCGATGGGGAAATAAACTTTGCCAGAAAGTTGGACAGGTTCGAGCATCAAAACTGGGTTCTTCCAGTTGCGAGGTGGACGCTTTAATAAATACGTCACTGGCTGCCCGATGAAGGACGGATGGAAGGCAGTGGGTGAAGGTGACGAAGGAAGGAGCAGGCAAGGGAGGCAGAAGGAAAGGGAGGATGAAGAAGAGGAGAGGGATGGCAAGGTAGGGGAAAAACAAACAAGGCAAGGAATGGGAAAGGCAAGGGATGGAGAAAGCGAGGGAGGGAGATGGCAAGGTAGGGGGAGGACAACGGAGGGGAAAGGTAAAGGAAGGGAAGAAATGAGGGAGATGGAGGATACTCGGGAAGTAAGTGGAGTTAATGGGATATAGAAAGATGAAGGCGATAGAATGTGGAAAATTAATAAGGGAAAGGGGGGAATGGGGAGCAATGGAGAACGATGAGGGAGTAAGAAATTAGTATAAGAGGAGAAGAGGGAATGGAAGGGGAAGAGGGGAGGAAGACACAGGTGAAGTGGGGGGATAGGGTAAGCTTCAGAGGACGGGGACCCAAGTGTGCGAATATGAGGAGTGAAGGAGTGAGGAGTAGGGGGTTAGCATGAGGGGGCAAGAGTAGGGTGAAGAGGGAAAGGGGGGACAGTTACTGGAATGGCGGTGTTACTGGGCAGCTGCCGCTGAAATAATCACAGTAATGGCGGACAGGCGGTGGTGGGCCTGAGCCTGCGTCATGCCGGCTGTCTCTACTCTGACCTTGCAGCTCCAGGAGGGATTCATCGAAAAAGTATAACTCCTGAAGTGGGGGCGAATTCTAAACCCATTCAATACCATTACCTCTCTTCTATTTTATTCTTGATACCATCAGATAATTTCATCCAACTTTGGGGATCTTCCAGGCTTAAAGGAGCAAATGAAACCTGTTTTCAACCCCTTGAGCCTAGTTTGCATCCTATTCTGGTTAACAATAAAATGTATCAGTTAGCTTGAAAGAGATTCCTTTGGATGAAGGGGCTGATGTCTTCAACAAAACATTTCTTCCCTCAGCTAAGTAAAGTCGTATGGAGTAAAGAAGTATGAAGGAAAAAGACGCCTTCGTAATGAAGGGATTAAGTGGCTAAGAATTCCGAATTGCTTAAATTTTCAACTTCAGAAAACGCTAGCGTCGCTTTAACCTCGAATAAACTACGATAAAACCCAGCGGCCTCGTGGCTGAAGGCACCGGCCTGAGTGATGGCCTTGCCTTACGTGCATGGGTTGGAAACTCCAAGAGGCAGCTGGGGATTTTGCGATTATGTAACTTTCGACAGGTGTGCTGGCTGCTTATCTGACCTAAAATATTCTGGACTATTGTAGCCTTGCCTAGGGCTCTTACACTTGAAAGAGGGTCATAGTGGACTTATGGTTCGATATTTTCAATTCTGCTCGTAAAGCCTGCGGGAATTATGTGCTTTTGATGGAGGACTTCCGTCGGATATCTAGCTGAAGGTCATATAACCTATTTAGAAAAACACATAGGAGACGTTGTGCTTTAACCTCTGAATTAAAACGGCATCGTTCCCTACACTTTTCGTTGTCTAAAAGTTGTCATTTCCCTGGAGGGCTAACTTGATGCTTGTGTGACTTAATTTCCAAAAAACAGCGTGATCCTCGTCCATTCTAGTGCTACAGTCTGAAGTAAACATTTGGCCTTGGTAAGGTTTTGCAAATGGGACCGAACTTCACAGTATAGTCCGTGTTAACTTTCAGAGATTTTTGGAATGCTTGGCTGAAAAACAATGGAGGACCATTTCCTCTCTGTTCCTGAGGCCTGAGGGGTTAGGTAGGGGTGGGGAGTAAATGGATGGTGATGCCAGAGGAGGAGGGTTGGTGGGGAGCGGGAAGTGAGGGAGGAGAGGAAGGAGAGGGAAATCGGATTGAGGGAGAGAAAGTGTTTTGCAGCCGTGAGGCATCTCGAATAGAGTCAGATTTTCAAGTTTACGCTAACTATAAAAGCATAAGGGAAAAGAGCAATCTGATATCCTGATACCAGATATACAGCATCTTGACTCTCCACTCCCATCATGAAGCTTGAGAAATGTGAATGTTTCTAGAAATTTTAAATGATAACAGTGTCAGAAACGCAAAGAATTCCTCTCCTGTATTCTAACATTGCAGCTATGTGCTTCTTCATTGTATTTTTTCTCTTTCTGTTTCTGACCTGACACAAAAGAATACAATCACAAACTACGAGACTACAAAGCCGCTGTTGATTTACTCCTCAGTGTAACATACAAAATACATCACTATGCTAAAAGTCACAGATATCGCCGGAAATTCAATAATCCAACGCTGTACACAGGAAATATATATAACAGTTTTCAAGGTTGCATGACTCTCACTATGGGACGCGCTATGTTAAACCACGCCGGGAGGACTGCAGTGTGTCTATAACCATTTCCTTGATATTTAAAGGGGCATTACGCGCCTACACCCTCACTACACACACACACACACACACACAAACACACACACACACAAACACACACACACACATACACACACACACACACACGCACACTCTACTTACAGGAGGCCCCCACCTACTTGGGACAGAAAGAGAGAAGTTGGTGATGGGAAGGTGTGGAACCATAGGGAAAGAGGAGGGGGTTGAGAGAGAACTGAGGTAATGCAGGAGGAGCAAGACTGCAGAAGGTAGAAATCATGTACAATGAGAAGAGAAATGCAAGGAATATAAGAAGAAAACAGAAAGAGTGGAGTGAGGGAGAGGAGGCAGGATCGTATAAGGTGAGCTAGGGGAGTATGCAGCAAGGTTTAAGAGGTAGAGGATTTGGAAGGCTTGGGAAAGAAAGAAGAGGTAAGTAGGAGAGGGAGAGAAGAGGTGTGAGAGTTGAACTGAAAGGGGGATGGGTTAACAGAGGGAAAGTTGAATACGTACAAGAAGAACAAGTAGACTCGGAGCGGTTGGGTGAAAGGGAGAAGAAGCTTGAGGAATAATGCCTATCGACTACACAGTGCTAATCAAATCAGACATCCAAGTCACACTCTTCCCCTAGAATGTGACACGAAATAATCGAATTTACATAACTGCGCTGCTGGGGATAGTGAGGTGAAAAAAAAAATGAATATATGAGGTATCGATGACACAGAGGGGTGCAATGGTGGATGGTTTGGGTGTATATTCGTAAGGAAGGGGAATACAGTGCAGGGGATCAAAACTGACACTTTAGAGAGTGAGTTAAGGAAGGGAGACAGGCCTAAGGAGAGGAGGTGTACCAGTGGAGGGGCTGAAGTAGAGTGCAGGTTAGGTGATGAGGATTAAAGAGATACATATAGTGTGTAGGCTACAGTAGAAGAGTACTGTACAAAAAGATATGAGACGAGTATGAGTAGCAGATGAATG
>JAGKTI010036859.1:0-11002 GCA_018397915.1 Birgus latro
CCCGCGAGAAAACCTATTATTTTTTAGAACAATTTAGAACAATTGTCAAAGGTCAGATTCAGATTTTGACAAGTGTGTGTTATGAAAATAATTCAGTTTTGATCCAGATTTAACCGAACTTGGTGGAAGAGTTGAGGGTCAGGCAAAAAGCAAATTTCTTGTTGCTGACAACAGTTGATAAGTGTCAAGCCACAGGGTAAGATCACTTTAAACAGTTTATACCCGATTTAGACTACTCTTTGTGGAAGGGCTGAGGATAAGGCAAGGATAAAAAGGGTTGATCATGACTACAACCAAAGGTCATCGTTGTTGGGAAAGGTCACATAACAAGGTCGTCTAAAAAAGTTCTGATGTAATTTGGACCAAAGTTGATTGAAGGGTTAGGGGTCAGGCAAGAACGAAGTAGTTCAATTTTGAGAGTAATCACAGGAAGGTCAAGGCTGCAGGGCGAGGTCAGATTTCGACCCGTGTGTCTATGTGTGAATAAAATAACTGAAACTGTTTTTAATCTTATCTGAATTAAACTTAGCGAATGAGGTGAAGATCTTGCAAACACTTGACCTCTTGTTTTTGAGTACAGTAGGTCAAAGGTCAAGGTCACATGGCAAGGTCAACTTAAACAGTTTTTTAATCTGATGTAAGCTAAACTTTGTGGAAGGGTTCAGGATAAAGCAAGGATAAAGAAATAGAACGATTAAGCAAAGTTCATAATCACAGGGAAATATCAAAAGTCAAGGTCACTGGGCAGAGTCAATTGAAAGAGTTTTTGTCTGACCTGAGCCAGAGTTGGTGTAAACATTAAGGGACTGGGAAGGCTAAAGTATGTTGATTTTGAGGGTAATCAGTCCATAAAAAAGCTCTCATTGCAAAGACAAACATTCAAATCACATACAAGTTGGTTCGCATAGGGGGCTGCAGTTTCCGAGCGCTCCTTTTTGTCGGTAATTAAGTAGTGCCACCACACTGCCTGATAAACCATGAACATAATATAACGAGAATGATACCAATACACCATACTACCATTACAAGTTGAGCATAACGAAAATTCTCTATATCATTAATCATTTTCGTGCCATTTTAGCAAGTGGTGTATAATGTGTTCTGGTGTTAATATAATGCTGATATTATTTTTATTCTAAGTTGTAGGAAATCTACTGTAAACTCAAAAGTCACATTAAATATTGAAGAATTGAATGTATTGTACCATTTTTGTATTTTGTATATTATAGTAGCACAATCATCATCATCATCATCATCATCATCAACAGGACAAAGACAATTCCAATCTGACCTATTGGCTGTTCGTCATTTCCCTCCAGTCCCAGCAAAACTCCGAATTTCATCTCGTCATCTCGTCCTCTGTCTGCCTCGTCCTCTCGCTTCATCTCTCGAGCCCACTCAGTCACCCTGGCTGTCCATCTGATATTTACAGTGTGCGTGACCTTACCACAGCCATATATGCTTTTTGACTGGAGTGATAATACCCACTATTTTCGTCTGTTCCCTATTTCAAGAAGCTCTCTTTATAGCTCTGCATTTCATCCCTAACATAATCCTTTCCTTTCTTCTCTGAGCGCTGTGAGGTTTACGCTAAGAAGGATTCTGTTAATGTTTCTGATCCGTAAGTTAGAAAAGAACGCAGGCACTGGTTATATAAGCGTCTCTAGACATAATGACAATTGCTTATCCTCCATGTAGTCACTTAGTTTGCCAAAATTCCTCTGTATCATTCCTATTCTTTACTTAATTTCATTTTCAAGAACTGGAACGGCCTGCATTGTCTTGCTTTCGTATATGTATTCCTCAACACATTCTAGTGTGTCGTGTCCTGTTTTTAGTGGACGGGAACAAATATGTCTGCTCAACATAATACTCTGTCATTTCTTATTGTTAATCCCCGATTCACTGAAGAGGACTATGTCGTCAGCAAAACTAAGATTGTTCAATTGCTCACCACTGGCGTTAAATATTTTGTCATCCCAATCATATTTTCTGGAAACGTGCCCTAGGTACGCGATGAATAACATGGATGAAACTGTCTCCTTGTTCAGCACCTTTTTCATTGGTATTTTCTGGCTGTCCTTATGGAATTTTTTGATGACCGTGCTACCTCTATAAATATCTTCTAGTTCTTTGACAAACGTTTTTTCTACACCTTGTTCGCGAATTGATCTGATCGCTGCACCTGTTTCAACTGAACCAGATGCTTTCTCATAGTCCACAAATGCCATGCACAAAGGTTCTCTGATGTTTTCTCAGCCATCTGATTGATAACTTGAATATGGTCTGTTGTCGAGTAACCATTTCGATATCCTGCTTGTTCTTTTGGCTGGTTTGTATCTCACATAGGACTTACTCAATCTGTTTGAACTTTTGTGAATAGTTTGTGAAGATCAACTGAACGGTAGTACTTTAAGTCTCTGAGGAGATTTTTTTTCTTTTTGTGAAGCTGAGTAATAAACATAGTTTCCATGACCTGGACACGACTCTTATTTCCAAACATTTAGGAAATATCTTTTGCCTACTTATCTAATGCGAAATCACCTGCATTCTTAAAAAGATCAGTCTTGCCCCTCTTCATTCCTCTCAAATTCTCTAGGCGTTCTCTCATTACCTCTTCCAACGAAGCTGGAGGGGGGGGTGTATTCACTCGTGTTTGTTTGTTTGTCTGCCCATCTGTTTGTAAAAAAAAACACACACATACAATTAGATAGACAGACAAAGAAGCCCACACACCCACACCCACCCACCCGCCCACACACCCACACCCACCCACCCGCCCACACACCCACACCCACCCACCCGCCCACACACACACACACACACACACACACACACATACAACCGCAGTCGCTCAGCATGAGTGAAAAAAATATTTTCAATAATAATAATAAGAATAATAAATAAATAAATAATAAATAACAATAACGCTGTATGCGCTTCAGTATCGTAAAAATATCTGTATTAAATAAGGGTGACGGTACCTAGATACTTCTTGCTGATCAGGACCGAGATTCACGCGATTATGATTAAATTTATAAGTGAATATAAGTATGCTGAGAGAACCAGAGACTCGGGAAGATTCTACACTCTCCTCTCTTGGCATTCCCACAAAAGAAAACCACAGATACGACACTCATCTGATGGTAAGTTTGTGAATCCCAGCCAAGAATGATTTACAGGTCCCTATAGTTTCGCTTTTACAGAGTGGCTTCAAGTTAGGGCAATGTGGTGTATTTCCTTATATTGGACTGGAGACTTTATCGAATCTAGGTAATTAAGGTATGTACTGAACAGGCTTTGCGGATTTCAGATGTTACGCGAAACGTGAATCCTGCCTATTAACGCAGAGGTGGAGGGAACGGTAAATTAATCCAGGAAAGGTGTGTAGTTGATCCTGGCGCTCATTTCCACCCCTTAATCCCCTGAGCCCAGTGACGGACTTAATCATTTATTTTTGCTACCTTCAGGTGATTTCACTACGTTAAGGGGGGAATTTTCGCATTTGAAGGAGTATATATGCCTTCATTATCCTTTCCCAACAGGCCTTTCCAAGCTCCGTATAATCTTATGGGGAAAATAAAAATAAAAAAGAAAAGGCATCATTGGTTTTAGCGTTATCAAATCCGTCTCTCCTCAACCTTAGTCTCCTCACTAACCCATACCTTTGATTACACTGTCACCAGAGAAATCTTCTGTTTTAAATAATAAAAATAGTACACTGATGGTGTTTTTGCTTTGTATGGATCGATAACATGACTTTTGTGGTTGAGCAGACATGGGATTTCACTGCCGGATGTATGT
The DNA here is from genome assembly GCA_018397915.1 of Birgus latro. NCBI lineage: Eukaryota > Metazoa > Arthropoda > Malacostraca > Decapoda > Coenobitidae > Birgus > Birgus latro. The sequence goes on from JAGKTI010036859.1 coordinate 3,805, forward strand.
ATTGATGGCAGTGATATCGAGCGAACCCAAATAATTATATAATGCTATGCTAATAACTTTCATTATTTTAAGCCTCCAAATCTCCTGTGACCCACTTTCTGCTCAGTAGCCTCTCTAGCGGTAGCCGGAACAAAATGCTAGAGCTATGCCAGTCATGAGTGAGTTGATGGTTACTGCCTTGACATTCAGGCTCATCTGACTTTCTAGCAGGTGGGTATAATTGTCTGGCTTAGCTGTAACTAAAGATGATAAATTATTCACCTCATCTTCGAAAGTCAGTACTGGTTGGCTTGCACATGAAAGAATATATTTTCATGTTATCTGTTATTTTTTCCGACAAAAATTTGGAATCTTTTGGGCTCCTTTAATCCATGGAAAACCAGCAGCGACTAATCTAATCCAGAATAACATACTCCAAATTTTTTTTAACCCCACAAGTCTGGAAAAAAGGTACATAAAAATTATTTCCTCATACATACGTAAATCTTGTGTTAAGCCCAGAATATTATAAATGATGTGGAGCGGTGCCCATGGGAAATCACGATGCCTTATATAAATTACGGCAGAAAAATGTACCCTTGTCAGTCTTAGCCATAAATATGTGGGACGCAGTGGTCGTATTATTAAAACTGAGAGGCCTAGGTGTTGGCAGTCCCCTAAAATAAATATCTGTGATTTGACTAGCACGTGATGATTATAGAACATGTCTGGCTTTTCTGTACTGTATCCGACTAAACTATAAAGTGGGAAGTAGGGTCAATACATCGAAAACTTAGTACAGGCGTTCCATAAATGATCCTCAAAAAATAGGGGCTTCCTTACACCATGGTACACTCAGTTTTAAGAACAGCCCTATCAAGACCATACTCTTGGTGGCATGGGTGATTTGGGCTCGTATCCTCGTCGGCTCCCTGGCATCTCTTCCTTAACGACTTACCTTCCAGACTATCTACCAATATCTTCTTTTATTCTTTTATTTTCATATCGCCATAGATTGCATAAATAACACACAAGACTACAGTAACGGAGCAGAATCAGAAATAAACCGGTAAGGCAGAGGTGTTAGTAAGCTTCCTACCCGAACAAGAATACTCCCCATGGTAACGCCACTTCCTCAGTGATTTCTTTAGCAAATTACACCTTTGCATCAGCGTGTACGTTACTGAGGCAAGCTACGTTGATAATGAAAACATAAAAATTAAAATGAAGGATATGGTGAGTGTGTAATACGCACTTCACGATATGGGGAACAAATGTGTGAAGTTGCATCAAAATCTGTCTATTCATGTGTAAGTTGCAGACCGGACACGAAATTGTAGACGGGCTGACGGAACTGCGCAATCTTAGTAATAAAAATCTATATCTAATTATGAGAACAGTGGCATCGCGTTTTCTCTCACTGGGTATATATATAATCTGTGTAATTTACATTGTATTGAAGTTCTTATCGTCTCGTACATCATGTTAATAATTCCTATTTAAAAATTCACATTCTCATGCACATAAAAAGCGAAATTATCCCAGACTTGCCTCTCTCTCTCTCTCTCTCTCTCTCTCTCTCTCTAGCGATTTCACACGAAGTAACTATCCAGATGGTTTCCCGTAACCTGGCAAACGATTCACTACATTGGATAGTTCCCAGAGACTAAGCAGACGCCTGGTGGTTTAGTGGGTGAGGTACTTCAGCCGGATTTGGCCCAGAACGGTTCACAGTACGCTAACCATCGAACCACCACAGTTCCCATGAAGGCTAGTGTGCGTCAAAGAATACATTTTTAGACAATGTTTTTACGTAATTTGCAAACACAAGGCTAATAATTATCATCTCAATTGCTTGCCGTCACTTCAAGAGAGGGGTGGCGACATCTAAGGAATATTCAGAGGTTTCTATTCCTATTCAGTGTCTTCTTACTGTTCCACATGCTTTCACACCTTTTCTCAACACCTTGGTCTTCTCTCGTCCCCTTTGTCTTACTCATATAATCTCCTAGTCGGTCTCTCACTCTCCATTCGCCCTTTATATCCAAATCTCATTGAAATGTATATATATCAACATTAACCATTAAGGCACAATATTCACGGGTCCTTTCAATTATGCGTCTATCCCTCCTTGTCACGCCACCGAGTCCACAGGCACTTCTTACTTAACATTTCAGCTGCTCTCACTTATAAGTCATGTCTCTCGAGCATTGCCCACGCTTCTGTACCACACGTTTGTCCTGGAACTCTACTCCGTCCACTTAGAATAAAATTGTCATGTTTTCATCTTAAATGCTGAGGTGTAACAAGTGATCAACACTGGACGTTAGTGCTTGTCAAGAAAAGGCCTTTGGAATTTATATAGAGCCTTACTGTTATCTTTTTCAGCCACTGAGTTACGAGTAAGAGGCTGAAAAGGGCCGAAAATCTCCACTGAGTTACGAGAACACCTCAGGATTTACACTAACTTCAAAAAGTATCGTGCAAGGAGACGGTGGTAGCTTAAGTGATCAGTGTAGCTTGTGATATCCCAAGATGATTAATTTACCATCATCGGAATATGTATGTGATAACAATATTGACTAGGTAATGGCACAGGCAAGCCATACAACGCCTCCTCACGAAAGCAGTCTCACTAATATGGGTGGAATAGAGTTTAGTAATTGTCATCGGCTGTGGTGTCAGACCGTCTTGCTAAAATTCTGCACCGATACCTTCTGATTGGATTCTTAGACATATTTACGACTTTTTCCTTGTCGTAACCTCGCTTTGTTTTTGTAGGAAGTACTGGAGACGTGCAAAGTTTCTTCTGTTTTCTCTCTTTGTCCTTCCATCCCAAACATAAAACAGCTGTGACAAGTGTTCTCCAGTGACCAGGAATTGTTTTTGTCGACAGAGCGCAACACAGGGACAAATTATAATGTCGCAAGAACGCAAGACAGGGAAAAATTTTAATGTCGTAAGAACGCAAGACAAGGAAAAATTCTAATATTTCTCATCATCCTGTAAAAACTAATTTGAGATACGACAAAGAATCCATCATAAATGCCGTTGAGATCCCACTCCAGATATACCCAACCTCCCCACATCAGAGTGGAAAATTTACCTTAATATTTCATTGACGTTCTGTGCATTTTTGGCCAATGAAGCTCTGTCTAGTTATCATTTCATTTATTTATTTATCTTTCTGTCTATTTACCGGTCTGTCCATCTGTCTATCAATCTAATTTTATTTCTTTACTGCTTCTGGGGTACTAAACTGTTTGGCCCTTAAATTAAAACTGAGACCACGAAGGTATGGACTTTCCCCCAGTTTTCAGGATAATCTCTGAAGCATGTGTTGATGATACACTGATCTCTCTGTATCATTGTTGACTACACTCCTTCGTATTCTCATCGATCAAGGAGGCTTCCTAACACTTATTTCTTAGCGATTTAATATTGGAGCCTTCTAGTTGATATAATTCTGTACTGTATTTTACTTATGTAGATTATGGCGGTAATAAATTAATTTAAGCAACAAACGAGTATGGTATAATGAGCTAAATAAATCGCTCAGGAAAAAGTGTTAGGGAGCTTCCTTAACCTGCGTGAATGAGGGTCTTAATTACAGGTAACAATTAAACCTGTTCTATAAATGCACCTTTGCGCATTCAGTATTAACCCTTTCACAAGGATTTTTTTAAAATTTCATTCTTGCTATATCCACACGACTATATCTTACTTAGGAGGGACTTAAAAAAGCTCCCTAACAATTCTTCCTTCGCGATTTATTTTTTGATATGGATCGCTACTATCGTTCAGTAGGTTATTTATGCGGAGTGCCGAGTGGAAGGATTTACGTTACACAGAAATTATAGTATGGTGTAATAAGCAAAATAAATTGCTTAGGAAAGGGTGTTAGGAGATTCTACAGCCAGGAAAAATACGGGCCTTAAAATTAGAAGGGCTAGGTAAAGGTGTCGTTTTTCCCTGCAAATAAAAAAAAAATGAAAAAAAAAAATAAAAAATAGATCATTTGGGGGAAGCAAAAATAAATTTCCAATATACCTCACCCGACTGAAAAACTTAATACTTTGCCGTTAGCCCCAAGACCTGTATTAAGCTCCCTAACACCTTTTCCTAAGCGATTTACTCTGCTTATTACAACTTACTGTCCTATTGTGTGACGTATAAATCCCTTAAACATCGACATATTCTGCATCAGTAACGTACAAAAGGATATTAACCAGCCTTATCCGAAAATAAATCGCTAAGGAAGAGGCGCTAGGGAGCCTCCTTACCCTACGAGAAGACGGACTCAATGCTTGGTTAAGGAAAGTCCCTAACACCTCATCCTTACCGATTTATTTTTCTATTCGGCTCAGTAATATCGTTTCGTACGTTACCTATCCAGAGTATGGTAACATTAGAATGATTTAAGTAGCACAGATGAGGAAAACAAGGTGTATTAACCAAAATAAATCGCCAAGGATTAGATGTTAGGGATATGGAGCCAAGAGCGTTGTAATTTCTCCTCCTCCCATTGCATCATTTTAGCTCGTCTTCGTCCACCCACTCTGCCACTTTAATAATAATAATAATAATAATAATAAGCTTAGGGATAACGCGTATCGACTGCACGCGAGCCATCAAAACGTATATTCAGTTTTTATTCATTGCAACTGTTGTCTAGAATGCAACCCACAGCAATCCACGTAACATCCAGGTCCCTATGTCGCAGTACTGGGAGGAGAGAGAAAAAGAGGAAGCATATTTTGTCCAAGAGTCTGACCGGCCAGAGAACTGAACTTAAATTTCTAGTGGCGAACTGTACGTGTTAACCCATATACCACCGACTCCCCCTCCGTGTGTCTCTATAATATCCAGCATTTTTTCCAAATTTTTCAGCCTGAGAGCCATTTCGCTGTGTTCTTTTTGTTACCTAGCTATTTTCTTGGCTTTGTGGAGATCTGTGGTGGATCTTAATAAGGGTTCTTGCTCACCTCTAAGATGTTTGAGGTGTCCCTAAGGTTATGTATTATTGTTCTGGGAGGGAAGGGCATAACACCGGAGAATGGTATATAGTTTTCTGGCCACCCCTTACGGGATTAAGTCAGTAGGTAGGCGGATAGAAACGCAGGTAGAATTGTAACAAGAAATGGTATATCCACATGGGTCTATTATCTTAACCATTACGGAATTATAGATATGAATTTAATGGACGAATTATGAGGGATACCATTTTCGCTCATAAGGACATCAGTAACTAGAGCCCCGTATCAGTTGAGATGTGGACCGATACTGACATACCATTTATTTTGCTTAGAATTCCCTCATCTTCCAATTCCCAAAGTTTTGCCTCTTCCTCCTGGTACAGCCTGTATATAAACACCTGGAGATAGCAAGAATTAAATATACAATAGAGGTAATGAAGAAAAAAAAAATCGAAACGGTGATGACAGACTGACAAATGAGGAAGTGAAGGAGCGTTGTGGTGTGGATGTGGATGTGATAGAAAGCGTTAGGAGAAATACGCTGGGGTGGTTTGGCCATGTGGAGAGGATGGAGAGCGAGAGATTAACGAGGAGAGTGTATGTGAGTGAAGTAGAGGGGGGGGAGAAGGAATGAGATGGAGGGATGGAGTGGAGAGATATAAGAGAGAGGGGGGAGTGAACTGGGGGAAGGGCAGTGAAATGGCGGGGGACAGGGCGACATGGAGGCGATTTGTTGGTGGTCACCCCTTACGGGATTAGGGCGCCTGGCAATAGATAGATAGACAGATAGATATGGTAATGATTTAAAACTCCTTCTCATGCTACTTCCAGACATTTAAATAGCTGGGTAGAGTGTCTTTGTTGTGGAGGGAGTTAGAAAGCCATATCTAAGCTCTCCAGTTCAAACAGTTTCTCCTAAGCAGAATAAAATCGCTCTAAATAAACAGCAGTATAGTGAGAAAGACGTTATAATAATCAAAAGCTTAACCTGAGCCTCATCTTTCTTCCACAAAAATGGGGTCTTCTCTCTAGGTCAGTATTCCTATCCCTTCCATTTTTTCACTCATTAACGCATTATCTTTCGTCTTTTATTAGTAATGTCATTATACCCACCATTACGATCGGGGGCAAGTTCTGTCGACTATTACTGGTCATGTTCTTGGGGATGATTAAGACTTAGAAAAAATTGAAGGTTTGGCTTAATGAACATCATGTATCCCACGGACATTAATCAGGCCTTCTAAGTTTAACGTTTGAGCTAAATTTCTAGAAAATATGCATCCTTTTTTTTTCTATGCAAAGATGAGAGTATCAAAGGCTAGATTTCCTTATATCAAAAGAAATCCCTTTGGTTCTCGAAATAAAACCTCACAGATTCGTTTCTCTGATATTTTGAATTGTTTTGCCAAAGGTGTTTTAATGTCGTTCCATAGCAAGTAAGTTCGCCATAAGTCCCCTGCCAGCACTGTGTCCTGTCTTCCAAATTTTGTCATTCCATCCTGAAAGACGGGGAGTATTCTTCATTCATCTATACGCTTTCGTTGTGTGCGTCATGTGGCCATCAGATTTATACTTCATGTAATACTTTTCATGGGGACAGGCGACAGGAGGGTATTGGCGGACTTTTGTTCGTGGCAGTACATGGAACTAAGTATGTGTAAATAAAACGATTATGAAGACGTACCGTGCATTAGTGTATTCTCGAGTCCTGGGTATGAAGAAGTCTCCCACTGCCATTAGAATTCCCTTATCTCATTAACAATCTCATGGTGGGACAACTTGATTATTTTATTGCTGCAAACGCCAGGAAATTTTATTAAGATACGAGTGAGTCAGGCGATTGAGTGTTAGTACGGTCTCCATCAATACTTGTATGGTCGCATCTTTTAGTGTGTGATTCAGACTAACGCCAGACGATTTTATTCAGCTAGAAATGAGAGGAAAAAAATCTCAAGATATTTACGCACACTTATCCCTACCCAATAGAATCGAATCTTTTGTTGTGCTTACGAAGGCGCATACTCTGTCGGGAATGTGGTTTTGCCGTCACCTGCGCGTCTTTGCAAAATTCTACAGACTGCCTACTATATTTCACGAATGAAGCCGTTGCAGGGGGTGGCCTAGAGATCCATTCATATGATTTCAATCTGGCCCAGACTCAGAATGTCAATATTGGACGCCCAGTGGTTGCGCGTGCAGTTTCCTTAAAAACGTTCGGAGTTTTGTTTAAAAAAAAAAACATG
>JAGKTI010036860.1:0-10000 GCA_018397915.1 Birgus latro
TGTGTGTGTGTGTGTGTGTGTGTGTGTGTGTGTGTGTGTCTCGACCCCTGTTTCCCACCTGAAGATGGGTCAGTTATACATCTGGCACGAAAACCATGAGGTGTGCCGAGCTTGTACCTTGCAATCGTTCTGGCAAATCCTTCGGGCATAGCGATCGAAGATTCACATATTCTTGCACCTTCGATGACAAGCTGATAAGGACTAAATAAACGGATCTTTATTTATCGCTGTTCAGGAGATATTAGCTAAACTGATCACAACTATAACTGCCATTACAACTACCACCACCACCACCATCATCACCACCACCACCACCACCACCATCACCACCACCACCACCATCAGTGTCTCGACCCCTGTTTCCCACCTGAAGATGGGGCGAAGTATGGTCCACAGAGCATTTAAAAAAAACTGGCATAATAAATATCACACACAGAATACTATTAAACTGTTAAAGTTACACATTTATTATTATTTTTGGTTTCGTAGTGATTCTGCCTTGATTTTAGGTGCTTAAGTACATTAAGGTGGTTTGGGCATGTAGAAAGGATGGAGTGTGAGAGACTGGCGAGGAGAGTGTATGTGAGTGAGGTGGAGGGCGGGAGAGGGAGGGGGAGGCCAAGGATGAGATGGAGGGATGGAGTGGAGAGGTATATGAGAGAGGGGGGTGTGAACTGGGAGCAGGGCAGTGAAATGGCGGGAACAAAGAGACATGGAGGCGATCTGTCTGTGGCCACCCCTTACCTGATTAAGGCGTCTGGCAATAGATAGGTAGACAGATAGATAGATAGATAGAAAAAGGATTCAGTCGGGCTTCAATAAAATCTTGCATCATTCGTAAGGACTCTCAACAGACCAGAAATTTTTGACCGAGAGTGTAATGTGTACCGAGAGGAATATTACAGGTGTGATGTGGTGTAGGTGTACTGAATGGAGTGCTACAGGTGTGGTGTGGTGTGGTGTGGTGTGATGTGGTGTGGTGTGGTGTGGTGTGGTGTGGAGTGGTGTGGTGTGGTGTGGTGTGGTGTGGTGTGGTGTGGTGTGGTGTGGTGTGGTGTGGTGTGGTGAATGTGTAACAGTACCTCTCCTGTAAGAAGTAAAGGAGTGGATTAGGCCTACGGAGGATACCACTCCAGGAGGAAAAGAAAAAATGCGCCAAAAACTCTATCTCATGGGTGGTATGGAAATGAGTCTACATTGTATAAAAGTAACTATTCTATTTAGTAAAAAAAAAAAAAACCCTATATTGTTTTTTCAATGAGAAATTAGTCGTTCGACAGTTATTGATGGACATCTAAGTGCGAGAATGAATTGTTGTGATTTTCGGTCACGAACGTCTTCCAATGTGTGCCTTGTTTACACAAAAACTATGACATTTACGGCAAAAATGCATAGAGACTATAATACGTAAAATTTTATGGTGCATCTTTTTATCTCTATACAATTTTCCCATGCGATGCACCGTTTCTCAGAAAAAACTGAAAATGTAAGAATTACCCTCCATGGGGGGGGTTCCTCCCAAAATGGGGGTTGCTCAGGTCGGACGGAGGGGAACCCTCTTGATCTTTGTTTGGATGCCCTTCAGGAGTATCTGTGCAAAATTTAAAAACTATGTAATTTTTTCTGCTATTTGCTGTTTTTTAAGCTAATTTGACTGGACTAATTCATTGGTTCATGTTCACGTCTATTTCCTGTCAGGTCGTTGCTACTGAACGTCGGTGAGTCCGTTACTGCCCCCGGTTTACTCTACAGTTTTGATTGTGGCGGATGTACTTGTGTTTGCAAGGTGAATTTCCCCATATACAAAACTTCCTTGGAGGATTTGTGGAATGTACAAAACAGTTTGCAACATTTATGTAAACGAATATGCAGAAAATTTACCAGTAATCATAACACCAATAGACAAACACTATAGGGTGCATCTGTTCACCTACAGCTATAAGACTGTGGAAACAGGACAGTGAAAAACTACATCTTAAAATTCTTACCTTATCCGGTCATATTTTCTGATGAGTCCCGGCGATGGCCATTAGGTCTGTCTGGTGGATATTTCTGGTATGTATCCTCAGGTGCTGTTGCCTCTGAGGTGGAGACAGTTAAGGCATAATGAGATTTGTACTGTATCATATCATTTATTAAGGCTCCAACATCCTTGCATACATCGGCCTTGGTCGCCAAATGGCAGCTCTCCATCCTGCTCAATCTCTGGCAGCCTTCCTGTTCAGTCCCTTATCCCTGACCTCATCCCAGGTCTTTTTCGGTATGCCTCTCGCAACCCTATCCTGAATGTTCACATTTCTTACTTTTTGCACCAAACTGTCATTCTCCATCCCTTCCACATGTCCTTACATCTGTCTACCCCTTCTCATCACAAAAACAATACACTAGTCCAATCCTTCCCCTCAATTCTTTAGTTGTAAACCTAATCCCCCCCCCATGCCTTGCATTCAAGGATGCACTACACATCCATCTAATCATTGTCAATTCTGTATGTTTGAGCCTACAAATACAGTATCCTTTTCCTTTACTGCCCAGGTCTCACTACCATGCAGCATTACCCTCCTAACATACACCACATACAAAGATTTCTTAGCAAGCAGGGAGAGCCCTCTCAATGTCATGAAAGACAACAGCTCCCAGACTTTGCAACCACTCTGCACCCTTGCCAAAGAGCTAGCTCCAGACCCACCTCCAGCACATAACATGTCTCCCAAATAATAAAACTTTTCCACACACTCAAGAGACTCACCAGCAAGATCAATACTTTCACACCTAACAATCTCTATATGCTCTCCACAACACACCACACACACAAAATCTGCATCTCACAGTCTACCTCTAAAACCTCTACATCTCTTATGTTCCCAATTCTCACAAATACTGCAGAAGATGAAGTTACTGCCCATATCCTTGAGGAACACTGCACACAGCCACCTCCCTGCTTTGATAGTACAGTATTGCCACCTGCCCTACATATCATCACATTTTTAAAGTATTCATGCATTGGAATTCAGACTAGTACAAAATAATATTTTAGCAAACTATTCTGTAAAAGCCAGTTTTCATGGTCAACTGTACAGTATATAAAAAACTTTTAAAATCCATGCATGTAACACAAAGATAAGTACTGCACAGTACAGTAAATCCTAGAGATAATGAATCTCGATTTACCAAACCACCTACCATCCTGTGACACCTTTGACAGCAACTCCAATGGGCGAGGAAGTGGAAGTGAGGAGAAGAAAGGCTAAAGCTGCACCATGTGTGACTGTGTGCGCCAAGTGCATGGTAGGCCTTTGTATGGGAATGTGCTTCCATGTCCCTGAATGCTTCAGTCAGAAAACATTGTATATACAGGTAAGTATTCTGGTTTAGTGTACACAAAAATATAAAATTAGTGTAACAGTGAATATGGAGACAATGATGAGTGATAATGCTGTGTGCTACACATAAGTGACAGTGACAGTTGGAGTGCTTCTGAGTGTACCACACCTCCAAACACTTCAGGATATACTGTAATGTGTACATACCCAGTTTCAATATGTTAGAAAATAAATAATTTGTGTAATAAAGAGTATGGAGAAAATGGTGAGTGACACTGCTGTGTACTACACATTAGCAAAAGTAAAAGTGATGTTTGCTATAAGCATTATTCTGGACTGTTATGCTGCAGTTTAATATGATCAAAGATGAGTACTTACAGAGACAGAAAACTACTCTGTAAGTGCATAACAAGTAATTAGTGGTAGAAAAATAGGCAAATAAGTGACTATTTTTGATGAAGTCAAGTGCTACATTTTTTCCCTCATGTGGCAACTTGGCATACTGTAATTATTCAATACCTTGTAAGTGTAGTAACAAATGATATGCTTAGTGAGGAAATGTTAAAATAATATGGAAAACATTGTATCATTAACTGCAGTTATGCTCATGTAGCATGTTTAGTGATAAGTGTAGTGCTTGTGATTGTGCTCTTCCAGGCTATGTCCACACCACAATACACTGCAACAAGTGTCCTTATAAATGAAAATTAGGGAGTAACTTGTGTTTTATTTGTTATACAGCATTGAAGTCAAATCTTATACTCTGTTCCACAAGCAGCATGACAGCCACTTACAGTGCTGCCTTGCACTTGCCTTGATGACCCGCACTCACCAAATGCACAGAACACCTCCTATTTAACCCACTTCCCATCCAACCATGTACAATCGCCCAAAGAAGTGATGTCCCGATTCTCAGTACCTTTCGCTCAGAAAGTGGTATCTGGCAACTGACACGGCCATGTTATATTTTCTATATTGCACACCGGAAAGAGCAGTATTTGGGTAACAACACCAAAAAGTAATATATTAGCGTTTTTACCGTGTATATCTCGCATTACGGAAGAGGAAACCACAATACACTAAAGTTGAGGCTTAGCAGTACGAAAGAATGTGAAACGCACTCCCTATCGCTCAACGGTTTCAGGGTTAAAATGCGGAGAAACTCTCGTAATACTTATTTTCCATTCAAAATCAACAATACTGAAGGAAATATGTCCCATAAAATAAAACCCGCAGATAATCGTAATTTCGAAATCATTAGTGTCATCAAATCAGAAAAATAAGCATCTAAAGATATATTATTATCCACATTTAATTCTCTATGCGGGATGATATTCACGCGGGTAAACCCGTAAGTGCTGAAATTTTCAGCAAGATGGATCGTCAACAAGAAACTACGGCCTGGTGCAAGCAGATTATTGCTCCTTATTTAGCAAATTTTCCAGTAGGACAGATATACTGGCACCTTGACAGTTAACAGATAGATAAGTGATATAGAGGTAGAACATAGGAAATTTGCTAATGGAGCCCCTCGTAGCACAAGACCAAGACAGATAGATTAATACATGTGCCAAAGAACATCCACTTCCCACTTGTGTTGCTATAAAGAAGCAAATTCATCTGCCGGCATTCAGTGACGTTAGTGAAGCCAGTGCAATCATGAGTGGAAAACCTGGTCATTTTTATTCACACGAAATTCCACCATGTTATAAAACATGTATGGCAGTTGCATGAAAGAACTAAAGAGGAAGAGGTTGATAGTCAAAAGCATGAATGTGACAATGAAGATAATTAAAAGCAAAAAGAATTGTATTAAAAATAAGGGGGGGGGGACCGTGACAAAGGTCGAGTCACCCTCTCCCTTCCCTGGCGTGGTAATGACTGACGGAAGGCCTGCCGTGCACTGTTGCCAAAGGAAAAATTATTGAAATCCGCTAAATTGGGCTCAGATACGGTAAAAATCCGCCAGACTGAGGGAAATTAACGAAAAAAATGAGCAAGACCTAAAAAAAAAAAAAGTTAGAGAAATGTAATAATTTTATACCAGCTAGACTGCTTTTGAAATCTCTAAATTTAGCGTGAAAATCGCTTCATTCGTAACTGCTGGCATGAGTAGTGAAAACGTGCCAGATGTCACTATTTATTTTTTGATTGATCTATTAAAAAAAAAAAAATGCTATACTTAACTATTATTTTCGCAAGATTATTTTTTTTTACACCATAAATAATATTTGCAGGCAAGCAAAGACTGTTTCCGTCTCCTAAATGAACGTTGCCAGACCCAGGGAGTTTTGTCCGAAACTTAATGAAAGCGAGTCATCACTTCTTTGGGCGATTGTACCACTTACAGAACCAGTTTCTTTCCAAGGTTGGAGGAAATATTGAAGTTTGCGTGACTAAAACTGAAATGTTGGTAAAGTATACAGTAAGTGGATCAAAACACCTTTAAAAAAACACCCCATTTTCCTTGTATATGGTGCACCAGCAATGTAGGTTAAAAACACACTGTTCCAGCTAAATGATTATTGGCTCACTGTTGTCCCCCAGTTAGCCTATTATCATCATCACCATCATCATCACCTAGACCTCCTTTTGCACCCTAAGGCAGGGTGAGGAGTAGCAACGTCCAGACAGCCCAAGTTTGCAGTCCAATGAGCCATGCTTCCATTCACTCATCTTTCAAGCCCCCAGAATCCTGGCTCTATCTGATACGTGAAAAATATCACCACATTCTGTAGCTTCACATAAACATATCTGACAGAGTCAATACATAAGGTGTAGTGCAGTGTGTGCTCACTGCACTAGTAATGTCATCAAGTGGTGGCCAACAGGTTAGCATGGGGTACAAAAGTCTATCTATCTATTGCCAGGTGCCTCAATCAAAACTGTAGTTATTATATGTTGTACAGATTACTGCTTACCATATGATGGAACAACAGAGATGCAGATCTGGTAAATGGGTCCTTCTTCTCCAAGTGAACAGTGTCAAGACCTATTGCTGCCACAGCCACCACGAGGGGGCACTGGCAGCCACACCTTGTCCTGCATCTGAGGATTGAAATATAGAAATGGTTACAGATGATTCTTTAAATCTACTCTCGAATATTTTGAACATAGTCAACAGCAAAACATATTAACATTATTTCACTTAGTACCATTGGTTAAAAAGAAAATGAACCTAAGCAAATTTTGTCTTCATCAATGAAAGAAAAGTTACGGGCATTCATTGTTAAACCCTGTCACACTTATCTAAAAAAAAAAAAAAAAAAGGTCAATACTCTGATACAAGGTAAGCAATTATATAACTGCTGCAATAACATAACTACAGGTGAAAAGCAAGATACAGTATAACCTTAAAGCTAACACGAAAACAATACAGACGACCCCCAATGATCACGATGAAAGCAAGCTGTAAGGCCTTTCCTATGGGCCCTACATCAAAACGGTATGCTAGAAGTAGGGAAAGATTTCACTCTGTAGGAGTTGTTCCAAATTTTTTTAAGGGGAAGAATGCCATGACTTTCACAAACCCTATATTCAATTATTCGTAACAAAAATAGCCCCGTACCTGCAGAAAACATGATGTAAATAATTTGTAAACAATATTATAACAAGCTAAAAATACAATGCAAGTATACACTGCAACTGTTTGTTATCAATACCCGCGGGCTATACCTTAAGAAGTATGAGGTCGAGGGCAAGTCGGGTCCTATCTGCTCTGGTGCTGACATGATTTTTGTTTTTTAACTAGTTAGTAGTAATGTGAGATCCTAAAACTAACATGCTTAAACCATTTTTATACATTATCCATGTTATTTAACTGAATATCGGACATTCAATCAGTGCAACAGGGAATACTATACGTTAATGTCTCATACAAGAAGTTACTATCCTTAGCACATTGGCCAAACTATGAAGCGCCGTGACAGCATCAGATTTCAGGCACTTCAAACTATATTTTTCCTTTCCTTTTTTTTTTTCTACTACCATTTTTAAAAATTTATTTGCAATATCCTATTCATAAATCCTCAAGGAGATGTAGGACCACCTTATTTTACAATTTCTCATTTTTTCCTTACCACAGCTCTTCAAGGAACCCATCAAGTATTCCCGAATGAGTGGTAAAAAGCGCCAAAAAAGCGGTGTTTGTTCACAGACGGACCCTTATCTTGCGGTGAACGAAGACAGACGGACGCCATCTTAGAACGCTAATAATGAGCCAAATTACCCATTACCCTCATCAGTGCCTACTTACCCAAACGTAACCTAAATTTTCGTAACAAGCCAATCTTATTCATCCTAACCTTACCTATCCTATTTCTGGCTAACCTAACCAAACTTATCCTAACCTGTGCGCGAAGACAGACGGACGCCACCTTAGAACGCCATTTATAAGCAAAATTACCCTTTATCAGCGCCCATTTACCCAAACCTAACATAAATTTTTGTACTTCAACCCAACCTTATCTATCCTAACGTATTTCATGCTAACCTAACCAATTTTATGCTAACCTAAGCAAATTTATCCTAACCTATCCCTTACCGTACGTAATCATTTTCCTTGTTTATTGGTGGATACTTTACATACTGGAAAAAACACTTCAGTACACCTTTATTAAATCACTAAATCAGTTTAAGGGTAGTTTTTTTTTTTTTTTTTGAGGTGGTCCTACTTCTCCCGATTAACTAATTCTTATAAACTCAGCGCTGGCTATCATATTTACAACATTAATATTAACTGAAGTTTATTACTGTAGAAGTGTATAAAGAATACGTACAAACGTGCTAATATATATAAAAATGACGGGATTTTTTTTTTGTTATTGATGGACATCGTCTCGATATACTCGTAGTCATGGCGATTCCCACGGATGCGATCCCGACATACGAACTGGTCACGCGGGATTACCAAACATCCCTTTCCCTTCATGCTGTCTTAACATACAATGTAAAAATTGAGGGCTTGCTAGAGCTTTCCTTAGTGTGTAAAGTACAGACCGATGTAGGGCCTCTCTCCATTTGTGTTTAAGCGTACAGCCGTCTGTGATCGACTAATATATTCCTACAGACGCTGCAGGTATCACTGGAGATGAAAATTAAACACTTACCTCGTCACACTGTCTGATATCTTGGTCCACTCCTTCCTGCTTGTTCTTTCACTACGCACAGCTATTGTCCTAACTTCTCGTCTAGAAGCACACATTCAGGTCGTTGATAAAGCACCACTAAGGAAATAAAACAACGGAACGGCTCCATGCGTCCCTGCGGTAGGCAGGAGCAAAAGTAAACAAACATTGGCTGCAGGGTTGCCAAGTCGCACCCAGCTCTACCAGCGGAAACCCAACTGAAAACCAGCCCAAAAGTAGCCCAACACCAAAAATTATTTTAAAGATCCTCTTATTATGCGAAATTAGTGTTTTATATTAATAATTCATATATAGATCCCTATTAAGGCTTGAAATGATCAATTGATTCACATCAACTTCCTTTAATTGCCATAAATACAATATTGCTCATAAAACAACAATGATTCTGTGGAAATATACTTATCATCTTACTAGGTAATACAACATGCAGGTCTCCCTCCGAGCCAACTTTCCATCACACTTGTGTTATTAAAATATTTATATGATCATCATCACTGTGTTTCTTCGCTGTGTACATTGTCATATGTGAAATTTGCTAACATCGTTTCGTTTGATGTGCAATCATTACAACACATTTTATGTCTGCATATATGCTTTAAAATGAGTATTTTCAACTGCTCCTTGCTGCAATCTGTTTCTTAATTTACCATAGGAATTTCCGGGCTGCACTCACTGGTCCCTATGGGAGAATTAGAGGGTCTCTCTCTCCGCCGTATGTTTAAACAACTCTCTCTCTCTCTCAGTATTTTGTCATGATGTGGTTTAACGCCAGACTAGCCCAAAAAGCCGCGACAGTTTTCAGACCAGCCCAAAAAATCGCAACCCGCGACCGATAAAATTTGCCCCCCGGTGCTACAAAATTAGCCCAAGTTGGCGGGAAAACTGCGACCTTGGCAACCCTGATTGGCTGAGGAAGCTTAGGGCCTTTGGCGTGACGTCATGTGATCCAGCCAATAACAGCCTTCGCTGAGTTCCTATATATTTAATTGATTGCTACTCTTGCTGCAAGTGACGGCAGAATCTCTACATTCATACGATTACGAGATACTTATGTCAATGCTATACACCATGCTTTTTCATTCTCTTTTAATAATATTATGTTAACAAGATTCATCATCATCAATCTTAAGCTTCACTGCAGGATAATGTTCGGTAAACGTACGCTTTACTTGATGTAGTAGAAAGACCTTACCAAGTCAATTCATATTTCTCCAGTTTGTTTTCTGTATTTTTCTGACTCTTTTCAGGGTAGTAAATTAACTTTTCCTGCTGAAAAAAAATCCCACTGTTTTTATCATCACGCTCCCGTAGGCTACATATGATGGTCTGTCTTACTCAACGTACTCGAAGGTGGTTTTCATTTCCAAACTTCCCAACTCAATACTAGTTAGGTTTGGTTAAGTCTGGTTAAATTAGGTTAGGTTGGATTAAATTATTAGGTACATATAAGCTATGTTAGTTTAGGTTTAGTTATACACTTAGTTTAGGACAGCCCCTTCAGCCATTACTCTGACCAGTCGAACGAGCAGA